>REGO01000372.1:734018-767805 GCA_010120015.1 Rhombomys opimus
GGGGTGGGGAGGCCAAAGAGCCAGTCATTGAGTTCCTGTTAGAAATAGTCCTTGTTCCCCTCACTTTGGGAAACCAATTGGTTACTGAGCTACCACAAGACCTACTTGTCAATTGTTGGTCTTAACTACTGGGCAAATGGAATTCAATTAAAGAAGTATTTACCTACACCTATAACATGTAGTACACTGCCATTGTGTGTGTGTGTGTGTGTGTGTGTGTGTGTGTTTTACTGTTTCCAATTTCATGCTTATGTCTCTAATCCACTTGGAATTAGAATTTGTGCAAAGGGAAAGTTATGGAACTAATGTGGACATCTGATTTTCCCGTCACCATTTCTCCAACATATAACTTTTGGCATCTGTATCAAATAATGAGTTACTGAATTTATCTGTGCTTATATTTTGGGTCCATGATTTTGTACTCTTGGTATAAGTTACTGTTTTATGCCAATACAATATTATTATGATTATTTATCCATATGCTTTAGAAGGCCCTTCTTGCCACAAATATTGATTATGGAGCCATCATATTTTTTCCTGATAAAAAATTATTTTGAGGTTTGGCAATCTGCTGAACACAAGTTAAATGCAAGAATGTAAGTAGTCTGAATTAGGTCCCTTTAGTAAAATGACAGCATCACTATGTTAATGGGAATATATACTAGTGAGAGTGTTGATGATAGAAATGTGAAAACTATATCCTCATTGTTGATGAAGCTGGCTGCTTCAAGTTGGCCACAAACATCATTGAAAATATCTAATTACAGATAGCTCTTAGTTAACTTTCTGGGTCCAGGTTTTCCATAATGTAAAAATTATTAATTATTTGGGTATTGGAGGAAACAACTTTTATCCACAGACATAGAATGATCTAGTCTCATCCTAGTTCTTCTGCCATGGATTCATTCCCAATTTTGCCTCTCCATCCCTGAATTACTCTTCTGTAAGTGTTCAAACACTAGAACACATGAGTAGAGGCTTTAAGCTCTTCTGGGTCATAAAAAAGAAATTAACAGGTTTGAGACTTTGACATGCAGATAAACATAAACTGTAACTATCATTTTATCTTGCAATGAAATATTATTCAGCTGCAATGAAAAACAAAATGGTGAATATCCAGATAAATGGATATTGAACTAGAAACATTCATCCTGAATGATGTAAGCCAGACCCCAAAAGAAAAAAAAAATGCATGTTTTCTCTTTCATTCAGATGTTAGTTTGATGGTGGATATCAGTGGTTCTCAACCTGTGTGCCATAACCCCTTTAGTGTAGAATAATCCTTTCACGCGGATTCCATATCAGATATCTTGCATATCAGAAATTTACATTACAATTCATAACAGTAGCAAAATTACAATTATTAGGTAGCAACAAACGTTTTTATATGGTTGGGAGGGTCTCCAGAATATGAAGGACTGAATGAAAGGGTCAAAGCATTAGAAAGATTGAGAACCACTCTTTTAAATTATACATGTTTCAGTAATAACAACCATAAACACCAGATTGCTACTACGGTACCAAAGAGGAGTGGGATTTTTTTAAGGAATGGTAAATATAATATATGTAAAAAGATTATAGCAATAAATTGGTAATAGCATTCAATACGGGGCATGGGGAGGCAGGGTAAATGAAGAGTTATAGGGAGCAACAACTAATACTAAAGGTCTTTTGCAAATATATGTGGACATCTACCATTGTAGAAGTCTTGCTAAAATACGTAAATATATACAAAAATTTAACTGGAGTCACCATAGTTTGAGATGTTCCAACTAGACATATCACAAAGTAAAACCTACAATGAAAGAAATGGACAAGTGTCTTATAGACACCACCATCTCCAACATCACAGTGTATTATCAAGTCTCTTTGTAAACTTGAAAGATGCTACTGCTAAAGACATGTGTCATCAAATATAAAGAGATCAGCCTGGTACCCAACTAGAAGCAATACTCCTACTGAATAGTGTTACTGATCTGGAAAGTACTATGCACACTACTGTAGAAGAAAATTTATGACTAGTTTCACCCAGAGACAAATCCTGTGACCTACAATGAAGATTTGCCTACAAGATGTACTACTTTAAAAGTGGAACATATGAAAAAGCCATATTTTTTTTTAGTGAACTTAAGTCCCACACTTAATAAGATGGAACCCAATACTCAAAACTGCTAAAGTGGAAAAGATCCTAAGACTAGATACATAATAAATTTAGGGTAAAACCTATTACTATTATTATGCTAAAGGAAGATAGCAATAAATGACTCATGGTAGTATATTAATATATCAATCCTTTATAGCATCAATCAACCCTTATCACAGAAGGTTATTTTTTGCATAAAATGGTAAATATACAAAAGCCGACTGATATCATGCAGTGAGTGACAGACTTTGGGACATTCAGTCATAAATGAGATATTTTTACAAACCCATTCCCTCAGGGATTTATATGAAAGTGGAAGCCAAAGATTGTAAGTGACAGGTTGTGGATGACTCCAGGGAAATGTTTTTTCATACAGAAAGGGCTGATGCACATTTCAACTCATACTATGACAGCATGCACAAGGCCCACATAAATTCAGACCAGACAAAATGTCAGCATGGAGAAGGGGAAATAGACATATAATTGCACACCTAAGTAAGAAGCTATTTACAAATGATACTTGGGAAAAAAGAAAATCAGTGTGCATGAATATCAACCGTATACCAAAGCAGGCCCCATACCTAGTACTATTGGGAAACACAAAGTCTCCCCATGTTTTTGGTTTTCCTGTGTGTGGTGTGTGTGTGTCTCTGTGTGTGTCTGTGTGTGTGTGTCTGCATGCTTGTACACCATTTTTGTTTGTATTGTTTTATCTCATGCTGAGTCTGTCTTGAAATTTATATTTGGATTTTCACTTTTACTGTTTGTTTTTTAAAGATACAGAGAAAATGAAATTGGAAGCTTATGGTATATGGGGGATCTTGAAGCTGTTGGAAAAGAAGAAAGCATATGATCAAAATATATTGCATGAAAAATGTCTTTAATGAATTTGTAGTACAATGTGTGGTATAGTATATGTGGGCCTAAATATGTAAGGATTATCCTAGCAACATGCATTATATATTTATGTCTTTTTAATGTCATCATGACCATGTAGATGGAAAGACTCCAATAACAAAAAAAGTGAAACATAGTACATGTGCCTCATTTGATACGATAAATTACATTATATTAATGATATAGTATAGTAAGTACAATAAATACGTTAAGAAGGTTTTCTGCCTGTATGTTCATGTTTGTTTGTTTTTCAGTAGATAGGAGGTGAGAATGAAATGCACAGTAAGCAAATTTGTTATGTATTTAGTATATAAATTGCAGCTACATGAAAATATATGAATATGATGTGAGAAGAATGATCTATAAAATGATATTGTAGAGATTTAAGAATAATGATTTTAGAAATTGAAGCTGATATTGGAAAGTCATGTTAATTGTTTCATGTATGTAAAGATAATTACATAGAAATCTGATTTATGAGATAATCGCATATCCTTATGTTACTCAGAATTATATTTATTAGTCCTTAGCAAAATAAATTTTATATATACTACTTGAAACAATAAAAATATGTAAAACTATTTAATTTTAAATTATAGAACATGCAATATATTTTGGTGCTGTGTGAATAGAAACCTGAACCGTATTTCACTTACAGTAAACAACTAAACAAATTATTCTGATATACCCAACATCATTTAGCTAGGCAATTATGTTATTAGATGGAAAAATTGATTTAACAAGCTGGATTTCTTTTACCCACACAAAATGATAATTCACTGTCTTGAATAAAGTGATCCTGAGGTCTCTGAATTTCCAAGCAAATTCAGTATGTTCACACAAAAAGCATACTTGAAATTTGCAGGCAAATGGTGGGATCTAGAAAACATCATTCTGAGTGAAATATCCCAGAAGGAGAAAGACAAACACGGTATATACTTACTTATATAGACCTATAAGATAGGATAAACATAATGAAATTTATACACCTAAAAAAGATAATCAAGAGAGCGGGCATGGGGTAAGATGATCAATCCTCGTTTAGAAAGACAGATGGGATGTGCATTGAACGTATGACAGGAGTCTACTGAGCGCATCTGAAAGCCTCTAACTAGCAGAGTTTTCAAAGCAAAGACTCATGACCAAACCTTTGGCAGAGTACAGGGAATCATAAGAAAGAAGGGGAGTTAGTCTGATGGGGAAAGGATAGGAGCTCCACAAGGACCAAAGAAAAGGACCCTGGGCACAGGATCTTTTCTGATACTGACATTCAACCAAGGACCATGTATGGATATAACCTAGAACCTCTGCTCAGATGTAGCCTGGGGTAGCTCAGTAACCAATTGGTTTCCCAAAGTGAGGGGAACAAGGACTATTTCTAACAGGAACTCAATGAAGATACCTGATAAAACAGGATCAGATGAATGGGGGGAGGTCCCCCCTATCAGTGGACTTGGAAAGGGGCACAGTGGTGATGAGGGAGGGAGGGACTGGGAGGGAATGAGGGTTCAGGACACGGCTGGGATACAGAGTTAATAAAATGTAACTGATAAAAAAAAAAGCATACTTGTTAACACTATGCAAATTGGGAGCATGTGAAAATAATAACTTGAACTTAGTATTCAGCTTATAATATTTAAAGGCTACACAGTAATGAATAGGAAAGTATATATATTGAAATATACTGCCTAACTTTTGGTGCTGTCTTTAGAAAAATAACAATTGTTAAGGTTATCAATGATGCGTTTTAAATTAAAGAAAACTGTAAAATATGAACCAATGTCTAATGTAAAATGTCAATGAGATTCCATTAGTCTTATTCTGACTTCTGAATTTAAATTGCTAACCCGCTGTACTGTTTTCATACCTTGCACCAAGTGTGAGCTTAGATGGAATAATAATAGTTTTGTAACTCAGAAGCCTGAAAAACTTGACTGTGTTTAACTCTATTGTTCACTTGGAGGATATTGTTAGTTTACTGAATTTTCTTTCAGAAATCATGACTTTTATTATTACATTGTGTTTCTTGAAAGAATTATAGGACTACAATTGGATAGCAGTTCTTCAAGTAGAGATTGAGTAAAAAAAAGTCTCATCTGACTTGGCAAAATATAGCATTCCAATTTTTATTCCCATCCTGTTTCTTCAAAACCTCCTTAAACTTTATTTTTGACACACAGGAAAATATTGGACAATTATTTCAAGCCATGATGATTTGGTTGAACTTAGATATAGTTTATTATTCAGCACTCACCTTTAAAGTACTGAAAGATCTTGATGGAAAATAGTTCGTTTGACTTATATTGCATGTTAAGGGGTTTAGTTATTATCTAAAAAAAAGAGGAATAATATGACAATCCTAGTGATTGTATGAAATAAAGCATAATTAGAAGTGTATTTTGTGAAGAATAAGTCGAACTCTAGTTGAAGCAACTCCTTTGTAAGTGTGGAGAGAATAGTAGACATTAAAGAATGATAGGATGAAAAGAAATTTGAGAGTTCCATTCTGCTGGCTACAGATATTATGGATATGTATTAAATTTAAGTAAATCGTCTCTTTTTATTTTATGTGGTGCCATGCATTCTACTTTTACTAGACTATAAGATTCTTTTCACAGGGACAATACTGCTTTTATATGTGCTTTTTCAACAAGATGAAGCCTGGCAAATATTCAATGTCTGTAAAATGCTTAAAATGTGAAGATATGTAGAATAATAAAAATAAATTTAAATTTTTGAAATTAAATGAAGGTATAGGGAAAGTTCATAAATGATTTTTATACACTAAAGGGTAGAGCAATAAGTGTCCCTTTGAAATCAATTGACACATATCCACAACATGATTATATTTTGCACATCTGATCTCTTTCATGTTTCAATTTATTTTCATAATAGGAAAAATTTGAAATCCAACTTCATAGTAAATGAGAAACACATACATATGTCTGCAATGTATTGTTTCTTGTAGTTTTTTTTGGCTTTGATTACAACAGTCTTTACATCTTCTATTAGGTATGTTTACTGAGCCTTGGGAAGAGGGGTTGTGATATAGAAATCTCAATCAAGATGATCATTCTTCAGATTCTTATTCTCTGCAGCTTGACCATTTGTGGTTGCTATGTTTATTTTCATCTAATGCAAAAGGAAGCTTCACTGATGAGCATTTACCGATGATTTTATCAATGTGTATAACAATAAGTCATTAGGAATCAATTTAATATACTACCTACTTAGCATTCTAATCGTAACAAAATCTCTGTAAGGCCTATAGCCTGTGAGAGGTTCTTGGTTCTGATGATTGTGGAAGGTGTTGGTTTTAATTTGTGGATCAAACTTTAAACCAAATCAGAAAGTATTAGTTATGTTTGACAAGTAAATATTAATAAATGAAAAAGCATTATAATATTAGTAAAACTTTAGTGTATATTTGTAATATGAACAAAATTCATATCAGTTTTTCTTTATGTAATCTGTTAAATGTTTCATCACAGAGGAGCTTGTCAAAGTATAGAGATTCAAATATAATCAATTGTCCTCTTTTAGGTTAACTTTAGACAAATACAAGTGGATTATTAAAGTTTTTCCAAATTTTAAAAACATACTTATATTTCTAGATTATATTATACATTTTCTTAGAAGTATGAATTATTTAGTAATCAGTCTTTTTTTACTTATTTTTATCAGCCCCATTAAAATTTTCTGAGTTTCTGTGGAGGTAATTTCATAAAAATATGTTATTTTAAACCTTATGGAAATATGTTTCCATTTGTAGCAGGAAGAGATGAACAATCTTGTCCTCTAAAAATGCACCACATTTTGTGAGCTCCCTGGCAATGTTTTCACAAGAACATCATACACTATTAGATAGAGAAACAAAAATCTGACGAGTATCAAACATCAAGGATCCAGTATGTCTATCTGGACTATTATGTCTCATTTCCTCTCCAGCATATGCACATCATCATTAGTAACACAGTTATGAGTATTTTAAATATACAAGAAGTTGTTCCTCTATTGAGAAATTGCAGCAGCAGCATTAGCTATAGATTATATAAAAGTGGAATGGGAATAAGTAAAGTATATCAGCACTAAACACTATAAAATCAGATAGTTTACAACATTTACTGATGTAATTCAGACAAAAATATGTTCAATATTTTCTTTCTGTTTCTATTAGTGTATAGATGATCTAGCTCAAATTGATAGTGTACAATCAGTTAGCTCATGAATGAAGATTTCTTTGATACCTCTTAATATCAATATGTCAATGAACACTTGAAAATGGTAGTAATATGAAGGAAATACCAAAATTTTTTTGGTTACCAAAAGTTGAATGAGAGTTCATTTCATGATTCAGTAAATAAGTAAGCGAATAATGTTTCAAAGGATAAGGAGGTAAACTGGGATATAATTACACAAAGCTGTCATCCCAGCACTCTGGAGAATGAGATTAAGGCCACTTCAGTCAATTTATATAAGGAGAATAATAATTTATCATCATCACTAATGTTAATTGTAATGGCATAGTAAATAGACAACATAAAATTTATTTCTCTATCCCCAGAAAAAAAATACTCACAGAATAATACATACTAAGCTTATACATGTTATGAAGCCAATGCACAGACTTTAGATTATCAAGAACTTTAGATTATCAGGAATTTGAGATTATCAAGGTTTTCCATAAACTGACAGTTTTAAAAATCACATCTTCCAAACACTGTGTTCTGGTTTAAATCTGAATTTTATTCTTTTTATTGTTTTGTTCATTTTTTTTGTTTGGTTTTGTGTTTTTGTTTGTTTGTTGCTAATTAATTAATTAATTAATGTTACATCTAAACACAGTTCCCCCTTCCTCCTCCCAATCCCTCCCTCTCCCCTGACATTCACACCCTTTCTTCTCAGAAAAGGCTCAGAAAATTTGGAGGCCTCCCATGGATATTAACCTACCTTATCATATCAATTTGTAGTAAGACTAAGTGTATCTTGTCCTATTGTGGCTAGGAAAGGAAGCCCAGTTAGGAAAAAGAGATCCTAAGATGGGTAGCATTCAGATACAGCTTCTTCGTCTGCTGTTAGGAGTCCGGCATGAAGATGGAGCTAAACCACTGTTACATATAGGCAGATGATGGTGTCCTTTGCTTTACAGAAGCTTTTCAGTTTCATGAGGTCCCATTTATTGATTGTTGCTCTTAGAGTCTGTGCTGTTGGTGTTCTGTTCAGGAAGTTGTCTCCTGTGCCAATGAGTTCTAGGCTGTTCCCCACTTTTTCTTCTAACAGCTTTAGAGTATCTGGTTTTATGTTGAGGTCTTTGATCCACTTGGACTTTAGCTTTGTGCAGGGTGATAAATATGGAACTATTTTCATTTTTCTGCATGTAGAGATCCAGTAAAACGTCTTCCTACAGACTGGGAAAAAATCTTCACTAACCCTTTATCTGACAGAGGACTAATATCAAGTATATACAAAGAACTAAAGAAGCTGAAAAGCAGCAAACCAAGTAATCCAATTAAAATGTGGGGAAGAGAGCTAAACAGAGAATTCTCGACAGAGGAATATCGAATGGCAGAGAAACACTTAAAGAAATGCTCATCCTCATTAGCCATCAGGGAAATGCAAATCAAAACAAGCCTGAGATATCACCTGACACCCATCAGAATGGCCAAGATGAAAAACTCAAGTGACAACACATGCTGGAGAGGTTGTGGAGAAAGGGGAACCCTCCTCCACTGCTGGTGGGAATGTAAACTGGTACAACCACTCTGGAAAGCTATCTGGCGCTTTCTAAGACAATTAGGAATAGTGCTTCCTCAAGACCCAGCTATACCACTGCTAGGTATATACCCAAAGCTTGCTCAAGTACACAAAAGGGATACTTGTTCAACCATGTTTATAGCAGCTTTATTTGTAATAGCCAGAACCTGGAAACAACCCAGATGTCCATCAACGGAAGAATGGGTACAGAAATTATGGTATTTCTACACAATGGAATACTACTCAGCAATCAAAAAGGAGGAAATCATGAAATTTACAGGCAAATGGTGGGATCTAGAAAACACCATTCTGAGTGAAATATCCCAGAAGGAGAAAGACAAACACGGTATATACTTACTTATATAGACCTATAAGATAGGATAAACATAATGAAATCTATACACCTAAAAAAGATAATCAAGAGAGCGGGCATGGGGTAAGATGATCAATCCTCGTTTAGAAAGTCAGATGGGATGTGCATTGAACGCATGACAGGAGTCTACTGAGCACATCTGAAAGCCTCTAACTAGCAGTGTTTTCAAAGCAAAGACTCATGACCAAACCTTTGGCAGAGTACAGGGAATCATAAGAAAGAAGGGGAGTTAGTCTGATGGGGAAAGGATAGGAGCTCCACAAAGACCAAATATATCTGGGCACAGGGTCTTTTCTGAAACTGACATTCAACCAAGGACCATGTATGGATATAACCTAGAACCTCTGCTCAGATGTAGCCTGGGGTAGCTCAGTAACCAATTGGTTTCCCAAAGTGAGGGGAACAAGGACTATTTCTAACAGGAACTCAATGAAGATACCTGATAAAACAGGATCAGATGAATGGGGGGAGGTCCCCCCTATCAGTGGACTTGGAAAGGGGCACAGTGGTGATGAGGGACGGAGGGAGGGACTGGGAGGGAATGAGGGTTCGGGGCACGGCTGTGATACAGAATTAATAAAATGTAACTGATAAAAATTTTAAAAAAAGGAAAAAAATAAAAAGAACGAAATGAAAAAAAAACATATAGGCAGATGTCTAGAAACAAGTATGTTCTCTGGTTGTTCTGTTTCTGTGAGCCCTATGAGCCCAGGTTAGTTGATTCTGTATGCTTTCCTGTGGTGTTTTTGACTGCTCTGGCTCCTTCAATCTTTCATCCCTGTCTTCCATACAATTCCTAAAGCTCCAACTAATATTTGGCTGTGGGTCTCTGCATCTGTTTTTGTCAGTTTCTGAGTGAGCCTCTAAGATGACAGTTATGCTAGGCACTTCTCTGGAAGTATAGCAGAACACTACTAAGTGACCCTGCCTTAGCTAGGGTCACCTTCATGGATTCCTGGGAATTTCCACTGTCCTATGTTTCCAGCTACACCTCCACTGCTTCTAATTTTCCAGGCCCTCCTTCTCCATCCTGCCCTCAATCTGATCCCTTCTGTTCCTCTCTCCACCGCTCCCACACCTGGTTCCTTTCCTCCATCCATGGGGATCTTTATTCTATTTCCCCCTCATAATGAGATTCATGCATCCTCCCTTGGTCCATCCTTGCTACTAGCTGCTTTGGGTTTGTGGATTGTAGCATGTTTATCCTGTACTTTATTGTAACTGGACTTTCTTTGGACCACCAGCAGATGTAATGAAGACATAGGGTCTTCCTCTATGTCTGGCTGACCAATCCACCACACCTCACAATTTTTCTCACAGTTCCAATCTGCCCAGAATTTCTGTAATTTTTGTCCTGCCTAAATATAGGCAATCAGCCCTTTATTAAACCAATTAGAAGTGACAGAGAAGAATGCTCACGAAGTACACAGGCAGGTGACAGTCCAATAAAAATAACAATACTGAAGTCCAGCCTGTACTCAACTCTCTACAGGCACAGAAATCAACATTTCAATAATACAAACTTTACACAGTACACAGAAGAATTATCACAACCTATCCCCTTCTTAGTCCAATAAAAGACTCTTTCTCTAATATCAATAAACTATATACAATAAGAACAATTATAAAAACTATCAGGTAAGAATTACATTTATAATGTCCAGTCCATTTGTGTTTGGCAACCATGGAAAAAGTAGTCCACCCTCTTTCCTATCTTGATGATTCCAATGTTCTGTATATAAATCACTTTCTATCGTAACGCATTTATTAACCCAAACATCTGTTGAGACCTTAAAACATGTTCTTAAATCCTGAAAAACTTAAATTTATGCGTGAGGGTATAATTATCTAGTCTTTAAGCCAATCAGAGACCCGAGAAGAATAAATATTAGCTGAGAACACAAGTACAAAGCAAGTAGCTTCCAGAACTTTAGATATGACAGAGACTGCTGGCTGCTTAGACAGTTATATAAGATTCCTCTGAAATGCTGTGGCATCCATTTTCTGCCTCCAGGAACAAAATATCTGACAGACATACGTGTGAAGCAAGAATTATGAACAACTTACCTACATTGTCTTGCAAGTTTGGCTGTCAACTTCCAAGTGTCCTGCTTGTCCACAATTTGGACATGTTGTCAGCAGTTGAGGAAAAGGCATTATTCTGCCCATTGGCTAGCTTTGCCACATTTGAAGCAAAATCCACATGGAGGTTTGTAATGGGAGAACTTAAAAGAGCTGAAAGTTTTTCATTGTTATAAAAAGCCTATTATTATTATTACAACATATTAAATGCCATATTCTGCAGATCTCTGAAGTGTTTGAGGACAACCTGTCTGTCTAAAGTATATCTGAGTATGCAAACATTGCTTGTTTCCAGCTATTTACTATCTGTTTAACTTCGAAAACATCTATAGATGGCTAAAAATAACTTACTTCTGTAATTAAATAAACCAGTATTTAACGTGACCACAAGTTTGATTGACTCAGTCACTACTACCTTGCATTTCTTAATTATCCTAAGTAGTTTGTAACAATAGTTTTCAAAGACTGGAACTTTATGTTACATTTGTAAATGAGCTGCATAGATATAATACCTTAAACAAGAGTTCAAACATATAGACAGTATTTTTTAACAAAAATAACTTCAAATTTATATTGATATGTGTTTTTTTATAATCGACACCAATGTACAATATTTGAGACTAGTAGTTGCTTTTTAGTTAAAAGTAGGTGGAATAATCTACCTTCTTACCCTATCATTCCTATATCCTTCCTTTTTATTTTATGTCTTCCTCCTCTTCCTACTAAACTAGATAGGGAAAAAAGGACAGAAGGAAGAAAGAGAAAAAGAGAAAGAAATCCCAGAATCTAACCTCCTTCACTTTATTTTCTCCCTGACCAAGACTATTAACAAATTACAACCAGCTCCCTAAATGATGAAAAGCATCCATCATATATTGAACAACCAAAAGCATCTATCCCAGCTGTGGAGAGTCAGGGCATTGTTTTCTTAATATTTCTTCTTGTTCTCTGGCGGTGACAACATCTTTGGGGAACTGATGAAAATTGAGATATTGGCCAACTCCTGGGAGAGCGAGCTGTATTGTTTGCTGTCTATTCTCTGTGTGATGGGACAGTGTAGGGTTTAACTAAAGTCCTGGCTTTAACTGTATATGTATACTAGACCAATTGAGCTAGCTCTTTCAGTTGTCCTAGATGCAAATTTTTGAGGAAACAACAACTCTGTCACTTTGTGAATCTGGATCATTTGAGACACTTGTCTTCATTTGTGTCTGGTCCTTTAGTTCTGAAAACAGACACACTTTTAAAGGTAAGATACATATCTGAATTAATATATGTATGGAATATGTAGTATGTACAAATCAGCTAACAATAGTTTTCTGCTCTATGTTTGAGCAGGTAGAAGTCATCAAATGTTAGAAATCCATTTGGATTATAAAACCAAACTGTAAATTCAATATTCATGCATGCCATTTAATAATAAGTCCTGAAGAGTCTGAAGTCAACTAGATTTCTTGGATACACAAATACAATCTGTATCTCAGTCATTCTGAGCGCTGTTCCAGTGTAGATCAGCATTCACACTACCTATTTTGTTGTTCTTGGTTTCTTCCTTCATGTCTGCAGCCAAGATTTTCAGAACGTCTACTCCAATCAAACCTAACCTTTGTAAATTTTGAAGGGATTCAAAGCTTTTCCTTTCTGGTTGAAATGAAAGCATAACCTCTCCCCCTACCAACACATTTCCTGACTTCCATCCTAACATTAATACATCTTTGTTAATTCAACAGTTCTTTTCAGCATCTGTGATACCTGCCCCACTGACAATTAAAAAATTGAAAGTCAATAAAGCATTATTTAATCTATCTCTGGAAGATTCCATATCCCTCTTCTGTTTTATGATATCCTTTAAAGTATGGTTAGATTTTTCTTTAATTGTTTGATCTGCAGGACTTTTAGAAAAATCTGTAATGTGTTTTATGTCATAATGGCTGCAAATTTGTTGTACTGAACAGATAAGCTGGATTTCCTCAGTGTCTGTCATTATGTCCCCCTTTTCATTTCTGATTTTATATATTTGTATAGTGTCTCTCTGCCATTTACTTAGTTTGGCTAAGGATTTGCATGTCTTGTTCACTTTGTCAAAGGACCGGTACTTGGTTTCGTTTGTGCTTTGAATTGTTCTCTTTATTTCTAATGTATTGATTCAGCCCTGAATTTATTGTTTTCAAACATCTACTCCTTGGGTGTGTCTGCTTCTTCCTCCACCCCCAGGGCCTTCAGATGTGCCATTAAGTTGCTTCTGTGAGATTTCTCAAATTTCTTTAGGAAGGCTTTTAGTGCTATGAACTTTCCTCTTATCACTGCTTTCATGTGTCCCATTAGTTTGGGTATGTTGTACCTTAATTTTCATAGGAAGTCTTTAATTTCTTACTTTATTTTTTTTCCCTAACCAAGTTGTCATTGAGTAGAGAGTTGTTCACTTTCAAAGTATGTGTAGGATCTTGGTAATTGTGTTATTGTTGATGTCTAGGTTTTGTTTATTATTTATTTATTTTTATTACTTACAGTTTACTCATTTTGTATCCCAGCTGTAGCCCCCTCCCTTGTCCTCTCCCAATCCCACCCTGCAACTCTTATCTCCTCCCACACCCCTCTCCTAGTCCACTAATAGGGGAGGTTCTCCCCCCTTCTCTCGAACCTTAGCCTATCAGGTCTCATTAGGACTGGCTGCATTATCTTCTTCTGCGGCCTGGTAAGGCTACTTCCGCATCAGGGGGAGGAGGTCAAAGAGCTAGACACTGAGTTCACGTGAGAGACAGTCCCTGTTCCCATTACTAGGGTACCCAATTGAACACTGAGTTGGCATGGGGTAAATCTGTGCAGGGGTTCTAGGTTATCTCCATGCATGGTCCTTGGTTGGGTTATCAGTCTCAAAAGAGAGCCCGGCGCCCAGATATTTTTGTTCTGTTACTCTCCTTGTGGAGCTCCTGTCCCCTCCAGGTCTTTCTATTTCCCTCTTCTTTCATAAGATTTCCTGAACTCTGCCCAAAGTTTGGCTGTGAATCTCAGCATCTGCTTTGATACCCTGCTGGGTAGAGTCTTTCAGAGGCCCTCTGTGGTAGGATCCTGTCCTGTTCCCTATTTTCTCCCTCTTCCTATGTCCATCCCATTTGCCTTTCTGGGTGTGGATTGATTATCTTACCCACGGTACTCCTTCTTGCTTAGCTTCTTTAGCTGTACAGATTTCAGTATGTTTATCCTATACTATATATCTAACCTCCATTTATTAGTGAGTATATAACATGTGCGTCTTTCTGCTTCTGGATACCTTACTCAGTATGATCTTTTCTAGTTCCCACCATTTGACTGCAAATTTCACATTTTCCTTATTTTTAATAGTTGAATAGTATTCCATTGCGTACACAATATCCATATAGATTACTCCGTTGAAGAACTTCTAGGTTGTTTCCAGCTTCTGGCTAGTACGAATAGAGCTGCTATGAACATAGCTGAGCAAATGTCCTTGTCCTATCCTTGAGCATATTTTGGAAATATGCCTAGGAGCGGTATATCTGGATCTTGAAGAAGTACTATTCCTAATTTTCAGGAAAGCACTACATTCATTTCCAAAGTGTTTGTACAAGTTTACACTACCACTAGAAATGAAGGAGTGTTCCCCTTTCTCCACATCCTCTCCAGCATGTGTTGTCACTTTAGCTTTTGATCTTGGGTGTAGGGTGAACTCTCAGGGTCATTTTCATTTGCATTTTCCTGATGATTAAGGACTTTGATCATTTCTTTAAATGTTTCTCTTCCATTGGATATTCCTCTGTTGAGAATTTTCTGCTTAGCTCTGTACCCGATATTTTATTTGGATTGCTTTGTTTGTTGGTGATTAATTTTTTAAGTTCTTTATATATTGTGGACATTAGCATTCGGCCAGATATGGGGTTGGTGAGGATCCTTTCCCAATCCATAAGGTGTCGTTTTGTTCTGACAACAGTGTACTATGCTTTACAATAGCCTTTTATCTTCATGGGGACCATTTAAAGATTGTTGATTTTAGAGCCTTGGCCTGATCTTAGAGCCTGTAGGTGTTCTGTTCAGGAAGTTTTTCTCCTGTGCCAATGATGTCAAGATTCTACCCTTCTTTTTCTTCTAATTGATTTATTGTGTCTGGTTTGATTTTGAGGTCTTTAAACCACTTGGACTTTAGTTTTGTGCACGGTGATAAAAATAGATCTATTTGCATTTCTTTCTGCCTATAGACATTCAATTAGACCAGCACCATTTGTTGATGATTCTATCTTTTTTCCATTGTATTATTTTAGATTCTTTGTTTAAAAAAATCATATATCAGTAGGTATGTGGGTTTATTTCTGGGTCTTCAATTTTATTCCATTGATCCACTATTCTCTTTCTATGACAGTACCATGCATTTTTTATTACTGTCATTTGATAGTACACCTTGAGATCATGGATGGAGATACCTCCAGAAAAATCTGTTACCATACAGGATTGTTTTTAGCAATTCTAGGTTTTTTTGTTTTTCCATATGAAATTGAGAATTGTTTATTGAGGTTCTGTAAAGAATTATGTTGCTAATTTGATGGGAATTACATTGAATCTGTATATTGCCTGTGTTAGGATGTCCATTTTCACTATATTAATCCGACCGATCCATGAGCATGGGAGAGCTTTCCATCTTCTGATATCTTCTTCAATTTCTTTCTTCAGAGACTCAAAGTTTTTTCAAACACATCATTCAGTTGTTTGGTTTGAGTCACACCAAGGTACTTTCCATTATTTGTGGCTATTGTAAAGGGTGTTGTTTCCTTAATTTCTTTCTCAGGCCTTTTGTCTTTTGTATGCAGGAGGGCTACTGATTTTTTTTCTTTTTGAGTTAATTTTGTATCCAACCACTTTGCTGAAAGTGTTTATCAGCTGCAGGAGGTCTTTGGTTGAATTTTTGGAGTCACCAACTTATACTATCATATCATCTGCAAATAGTGATACTTTGACTTCTTCCTTTCCGGTGTGTATTCTCTTGATCTCCTTAATTTGTCTTATTGCTCTACTTAGGATTTCAAATGTTGTGCTTAAGAGATATGAAGAGAGTAGGCACCCTTACCTTGTTACTGATTTCATTGGGATTGACTTAAGTTTCTCTCTGTTTAGTCTGATGTTGGCTATAGGTTTGCTATACATTGCTTTTACTATATACACATTGTGCCTTGTATCCCCGATCTCTGCAAGACTTTAAACATGAATGGGTGTTGGACTTGTCAAATGCCTTTTCAACATCTAAGGAGATTATCATGTGTTTTTTTTTCTCCCCTTTCTCTTTGTTCATGTGGTGGATTATGTGGATGGATTTCCTTATATTGAAACCCTCCTACATGCCTGGGATGAAACTTACTTGGCCATGGTGGATGATATTTTTTATGTGTTCTTGGATTCAGTTTACAAGAATTTTATTAAGTACTTTTGCGTCCGTGTTCATAAGAGAGTTAAGTCTGAAGTTCTCTCTTTTGTTGAGTCTTTATGTGGTTTAGGTTTCAAGGTGACTGTGGTTTCATAGAATGAGTTTGGTAATTTTCCTTATGTTTCTATTTTGTGGAATAGTTTGAAGATAATTGGAGTTAGCTCTTCTTTGAAGGTCTGGTAGAAGTCTGCACTGAAACCAACTGGCCATCGGCTTTTTATGGAGGGAGACTTTTGATGACTGTTTCTATTTCCTTGGGAGATAGAGGACTGTTTAAGCTGTTTACCTGATCTTGATTTAATTTTAGTAAATGGGATCTATCAAGAAAATTGTCCATTTCATTTAGGTTTTCAAATTTTGTGGTGTATAGGCTTTTGAAGCAAGACCTAATGATTCTTTGAATTTCATCAGTGTCTGTCATTATGTGCCCCTTTTCCTTTCTGATGCTTCCTTTCTTTTCCTTTCTCTGCCTTTTAGTTAGTTTCACTAAGGGTTTGCCTATCTGGTTGATTTTTTCAAAGAACCAGCTTCTGGTTTCATTGATTCTTTTTATTGTTTTATTTGTTCTTAATTTATATATTTCAGTCCTGAGTTTATTTCTACTCTTCTTTGGTGTGTCTGCTTCTCTTTTTCCTAGGGCTTTCAGGTGTGCCATTAAGTAGCTTGTATAAGATTCTCAAACTTCTTCCTGAAGGCACTGAGAGCTATGAACTTTTCTCTTAGTACTGCTTTAATTGTGTCCCATAAATTTGGGTAAGTTGTGCCTTTGAAGAATTTAAATTAGGCTGGGTGACTCCATTTTGAAATGAGAAGCCATCTTGACCAGTAGCTGAACTCAGGTACCAGGAAATATCACAGAATGTGCACCTGGCAGAAAACAAAGTTAGCTCTCTAAGCAATGGCCTACAGGAAATATTACAGAATAAATGTTTAGTAAAAAATAGAGACAATCACCCTGGCCATTGTGATTGCCCAATTCTGTAATGTCAAGGCATGAACCCCGCTGCTTTCACTCATGGAAACATGAATCCCCCTGCTTGCTGTCATGGAAACCCCCTGCTTACAGTCTTCCCCTTTAAAGACCCTGCTCACTTAGGGCTCAGGGTCCCACTTCTCTAGTGCTGTGTCAGTGAGACTTGGGCCCCAAGTTCGATCACTCTCATAATAAAGCTCTCTTGCTCTTGCAGCTAGTCATTTCCTGGTGGTCTCTGAGGGTCCCGTGATCCTGGCAGTACACCTTTATTTTCACTAAATTTTTGGAAGACTATAGTTTCTTCTTTTATTTCTTTGCTGCTCCAGCTGTTGTTGAGTAGAGAGTAGTGTAGTTTCCATGCATGTGTAGGTTTGTTTTTTTTAAATTTCTGTTGTTGAGTTCTAGTTTTAGGCGTGGTAGTCTGATAGGACACAAGGGACTATTTCAATCTTATTGTATCTGTTGAGGCATGCTTTGTATCCGGTTATATGATCAGTTTTTGGGAAGGTTCTCTGGGTTGCTGAGAGAAAGTATACTCTTCGGAGCTGGGGTGAGAAGTTCTGTTTACCTCTATTAGGTCCATTTGGTTTAGGACCTTTGTAAGTGTCTTTATTTCCCTATTTAGCTTCTGTGTAGACGTTCTGCCCCTTGGTGAGAATGGAGTGTTGAAGTCTCCCACTATTAAAGGGTTTGGATCAATCTGTGATTTGAACTTTAATAATGTTTCATTTATGAATGCAGGTATTCTTGTGTTGGAGGCATAGCCATTCAAGATTGTGATGTCCTCTTGGTGGATTTTTCCTTTGATCAAAATGTAGTGGTCCTCCTCATATTTTTTTCTTTTGGTTGAAAATCTATTTTATTAGAATTAGGATAGCTACTCCAGCTTGTTTTGTGGATCAGTTTGCTCAAAAAACCTTTTTTCCAGTCCTTTACTTTGAGGCAGTGTCTGCCTTTGCAGCACAGGTGTGTTTCTTGGATGCAGCAGAATATTGAATCCTGTTTCTTCAATCATTCTGTTAGTCTTTTGTTGTAGAACATTAATATTTACTATTGATTTATCCTTTAGTTAAACAGTGGTTATTCCTAAACCAGCTGTATACCCAAATCAACACACAGAGACTAGGACTTACTTAACCTAGAGCACAATGCTGGGCAAAGAATATTCCATCCTAAACCTCCAAGCCTGCATATCTTCCTCCCATTCAGAATTTCCAACATTATACTTGCTTTTAGTCATATCTTAGGTCCAGTTCATCTCTCCTTATGGTTCCAAGTCCTCTCTTGCCAATCTTTGCTTTCTTACCAGGACTTGCTTCCTTTTCCTCCCCTCTGGACTAGGATATCCCAGCCTATTCTCTCCTTTGCACAGCATTGCCTGGATGTTTAGTTAAAAATATAGAGAACAAATTGTGGCATGTTTACACAAACTTGAGACAGGTGATGCTCAAATTACACCACAATATAATATCCCCATTGAAACCAGATAGTGGGGTAGAGAAATCAGCATTTGAATGAACAAGGGTAAATTGCATATATTCCACAAGAACATTATACCAACATTTCCCACTTTAAGTCCAATAAAAGGCTCCTTTTCTGTCAATACATTAATAATTATAAATAATGCCATGACTACTTAAACAGACAAATTTAAGCTGAAACAGACTCAGTTTTAACAGACAGAAAAAAAAAATGTAGCTTTCATTCTGATACCAATATAAACTCACAGAGACTGGGCCAACATGGAAAAGACCTGTCCTCGATAGACAGTGCATATCCCAGCATCAAGAGGGAAATGAATTCCCACCATGGCAGAGGACCTATCAGCAGTTTGTAACTTCTGTGAGACTAAAGATCAGTTTTCTTTAGGAGAGTAGTCACTGCTAATCAATTATTATCCTGTGAATGACAACATATCTCTGATTATTTGGGTAAAACAAACTGGCCTGGGTGGGGCATCAATTTTGATAAGTCTGGAAGGGTAGTTACATCTGGAAAGAGCAGAGAGAAAAAAAGAATGAATATAATAAAACACACATGCAGTTTCCAACACACACAGATACACACACAATCGTACACCCTTGAAGAAAATGTGGGCAGAATTGATAGACTTAGAATGCATAACATTAAACCAAGTAAAGCAGTCTCAGGGGAAAAAAGCTTTTCATGTTATCTCTTACAATTGTACCCTAGTATGTCCATATATATGTGCATGCATATGTGTATGTGTGTGTACAAAAATTCACATGTGGGCAAAATGAAAGATGCAGAATGGAGAAAAAGAAAGGGCATATATTGGTTGATAAGGAGAGATGGAATCCAAGAAGTGAATATTTGGCTCTCTGAAAAGGTTATGAATCTACCGTTTATAAAATTTAAAACTGTCAATTATTTGTAAGAGGTTTTATGTAGAAGTAGGTATGTAGACAAAATGATAAGTGATAATATTAAAGTACAAAATCTAATGTGAAGCTACACAGCTTCAGACTCCTATTTTAATGGTGTAAATACTCTAAAACATGAGTAGAGATTGGTCAGATTCTGTTGTATAATGTACTTACTAAAATGCATAGATTTTTATTCTAGTTAAAATCACTGCATGTTTTTATTTAAAATTTCTTTAGAATAAACTTTTAATTTTAAAAACAAAAAGTTTATTTCATAAATATAATGCTATCTTTCCATTTGACTCCTCAAATGTACCATCGTGTTAATTGTCTGTATGTGGTTTTGCTTCTCTGTCTCTTTTTTTTTATCAGTTACATTTTATTAATTCTGTATCCCAGCCGTGCCCCGAACCCTCATTCCCTCCCAGTCCCTCCCTCCCTCACTCATCACCACTGTGCCCCTTTCTAAGTCCACTGATAGGGGGGACCTCCCCCCATTCATCTGATCCTGTTTTATCAGGTATCTTCATTGAGTTCCTGTTAGAAATAGTCCTTGTTCCCCTCACTTTGGGAAACAAATTGGTTACTGAGCTACCCCAGGCTACATCTGAGCGGAGGTTCCAGGTTATATCCATAGATGGTCCTTGGTTGAATGTCAGTTTCAGAAAAGACCCTGTGCCCAGATATATTTGGTCTTTGTGGAGCTCCTATCCTTTCCCCATCAGACTAACTCCCCTTCTTTCTTATGCTTCCCTGTACTCTGCCAAAGGTTTGGTCATGAGTCTTTGCTTTGAAAACACTGCTAGTTAGAGGCTTTCAGATGCGCTCACTAGACCCCTGTCATGCATTCAATGCACATCCCATCTGTCTTTCTAAACGAGGATTGATCATCTTACCCCATGTCCGCTCTCTTGATTATCTTTTTTAGGTGTATAGATTTCATTATGTTTATCATATCTTATAGGTCTATATCAGGGAGTATATACCGTGTTTGTCTTTCTCCTTCTGGGATATTTCACTCAGAATGATGTTTTCTAGATCCCACCACTTGCCTGCAAATTTCATGATTTCCTCCTTTTTGATTGCTGAGTAGTATTCCATTGTGTAGAAATACCATAATTTCTGTACCCATTCTTCCGTTGATGAACATCTGGGTTGTTTCCAACAGAACAGACTCTAAGAGCAACAATCAATAAATGGGACCTCATGAAACTGAAAAGCTTCTGTAAAGCAAAGGACACCATCATCAAAACAAAACGTCTTCCTACAGACTGGGAAAGAATCTTCACCAACCTTTTATCTGACAGAGGACTAATATCTAGTATATACAAAGAACTAAAGAAGCTGAAAAGCAGCAAACCAAGTAATCCAATTAAAAAATGGGGAAGAGAGCTAAACAGAGAATTCTCGACAGAGGAATATCGAATGGCAGAGAAACACTTAAAGAAATGCTCATCCTCATTAGCCATCAGGGAAATGCAAATCAAAACAAGCCTGAGATATCACCTGACACCCATCAGAATGGCCAAGATGAAAAACTCAAGTGACAACACATGCTGGAGAGGTTGTGGAGAAAGGGGAACCCTCCTCCACTGCTGGTGGGAATGTAAACTGGTACAACCACTCTGGAAAGCTATCTGGCGCTTTCTAAGACAATTAGGAATAGTGCTTCCTCAAGACCCAGCTATACCACTGCTAGGTATATACCCAAAGCTTGCTCAAGTACACAAAAGGGATACTTGTTCAACCATGTTTATAGCAGCTTTATTTGTAATAGCCAGAACCTTCTCTGTCTCTTTTATTCCTTTCTGCATATAATCATTCCACTCCAGTTTCCTCTTTGTTTCTCCATAACTATATATTCTATCCCCCCTTTTGGGGGAGATATTCTTCTCTACACTGGTCCCTTATTTATGGATTATAGTATGCCTATTGAATATTTGAACAACTAATATCCAAATATAAGAAAATACACACACAATTTGTCATTTATTATCTAGATTACCTTTCTCAGACTGAAAAACTCCTTCATATAATCTACTTTGACTTGATCTTCATTTTATACATTGACATAATGTCCATTGTAATATGTGTCTTTGGCTTATTCATTCTTAATGTCATTATATTTTTATTTGAAGTAGTACCTGACATGTGTGTAACTGTCTTTTTTGTCTTTTGATAAATTGTTATAGTTTATTTATTTGCCAAGTTTCCCTTCTCTCTTTTAATGTCCACCTTACATAAATTTGTTATATTTGATTATTAGAAAATTAACATATTTCTTCTATTCTTACACACTTTTCATTATTAAGGTTTTGCACTGCATGAATATGAAAAAGTACTTAATCCCACTGGAAAAGTCTTGAGAAAATATTTTACCGTTGTTATAGGACTTCATTATTTTACATTAATTAATACACCAATCACCTTTTCAGAATCTGATATTGCATATGATTCTGTCACATAATCTAATCTATTTGTGTCTGTTTATATATGTGTGTGTGTTTGTGTGTCTATCAACTATATACATACATATGTGTACATATTTAAGATTACAAATATTGATAATATACACATATACAAAATATACACATTTTCTATCATGAGAATAAAATGACATTAGTTGTCATATTCAGAAAAGAAGCTCCAGCTAGAGGGACTCATATTTGTCAACAACTTTTCATGGTATACGTGAAAAAGACAGAACAGCTTTCCAGAAGACAGAAGTGGAAAATACATATTCTTAATGCTTTAAAGAAGCATTCCTAGTTATAGCTCATTGATTCAGACTATAATACAAATTCAGGCTTGGACACACAGGATTGTACACATTTTCATAGAAATGCAAATATTTTCTGGTGAACTATAAATATTTATATCAAAGCAGTTGCTCAGTTTTTAAAAAATACATTCAAAAGCACATATCTCAGAGAAAATTTAAGATTTAGATTTGAATGTAAATAAAAAGTACTTAAATGTTATGTAAAATATCAATAGAAAAGATAGATACTTGATCATAAATCTGGTGTAGCATATGATTTCTGATGAAGAGTATTTAAACAAAAGATGGTGTGAAATATTATGTAACATTATATGTTCATACTTTTAATTTTGTGCTATTTCAAATACTATAACTATGCCTTATAATAAAATGCATATTAAATGTCTAGAAGCAATGTAAGTTTGTAGGAAAGACAAAGTATGTTAACATTCCTGCAGTAAACATGTTTACGGAGTCCTTAATAATCTCCATGCCTTAGCCAGGCACAGTAGTGAATGTTAGTGATGCCAGCCCTCAAGGAAGCAGAGGCAGATGGATCTATGTGAGTTTGAGTCTAGCCTAGTCTACAAAGTAAGCCCAGGACAGCCAGCCAAGGCTACAAAGAGAAACTCTGCCTTGAACCCCCCACAATAGATAGATAGATAGATAGATAGATAGATAGATAGATAGATAGATAGATAGATAAAATTTACATGCCACAGGAAGGGTGACATTCAATAAAGCTGAGATTAGAAGGAGAAAAATTTACTCAAACATGCAGTTCCTGAATTAGTAGCAAGTTTCACATTTTTTCCAACTTCTTTCTACTATATCCTGAGTGAGATAATCCATAAGCTGAAATACATGCATGGTGTATACTCACTTATAAGCAGATATTAGCCATATAATATAGGATAAACATACTAGAATATACAGACCTAAAGAAGCAAAGCAACAAGGACCCTAGGGAAGATGTTCAATTCTCATTCAGAAGGGCAAATTGGATAGACACCAGAAGAGGTAGAAGATAGAGAAGAGGAAGGGACCCTACCACAGATGGCCTCTGAAGACTCTACTGAGCAGGAGATCGAAACAAATGCAGAGACCGACAGCCAAACTTTGGGCAGACTGCAAGGAGTCTTATGGAAGAATTGGGAGATAGAAAGACCAGAAGGGGACAAGAGCTCCACAAGGAGACCAACACAGCCAAAAAATCTGGGCCCTAGGGTGCCTGCAAAGATGGACCATGCATGGAGACGACTTAGACCCCCTGCTAAAATGTAGGCCATAGTAGTTCAGGCTCCATGTCGGCCTTCTGGGAAGGAGAGCAGGGACAGTCCCTGAGATGAACTCAGTTACCTGCTCCTTGTCATCCCCTTATGAGAAGGCCTTACTAGGCCACAGAGAATAGGATTCATGCAGTCTTGAGAGACCTGATATGACAGGGTCATATAGTAGGGGAAGAGGACTTCCCCTATCTGTGGACTATTGTGGGAAATGAGGGGAAAGGGGAGGAAGAGTGGGGTGGGGAGGACATAAGGGAGGGAGCTATGACATAGATAGAATGTGAATAAATTGTAAATAATAATAATAATGCTGATAATGATAATAAACTGAAAGGAATGATAATTAATAATTATTATAATATTTAGAAGTAATGTAATGGCAAGTATACTTAAGACATATTGAACAAGGAAAATTGTGACTGATACTAGAATCTTAGACACTTAATGAGTCTGGTGAAGTTATGGATACTGGGAAAGTACCTATAACCATCACTTAATTGAACTTACGTAATACCTAACTCCAATTCAAATGTTAATCTTTTTTTTCTTTATTAATTACACTTTATTCACTTTGTATCCCCCCCATGGTTTGTTCCCTCCCTCCTTCCGTCCCAATCCCTACCTTCTTCCACCCTCTGCATGCAGGCCCCTCCCCAAGTCAACTGATAGGGGAGGACTTCTTTTCCTTCCTTCTGATCCTAGTCAATTAGGTATCATCAGGAGTGGCTGCAGTGTCTTCTTCTGTGGCCTGGTAATGCTGCTTTCCCCTCAGGGGGAGGTAATTAAAGAGCAGGCCAATCAGTTCATGTCAGATACAGTCCCTGTTCCAATTACAATGGAACCCACTTGGATACTGAACTGCCATGGGCTACATCTGTTATCTCCATGCATAGTCCTTGGTTGGAATAGCAGTCTCAGGAAAGAGCCCTGTGCTCAGATTTTTGGTTCTGTTGCTCTCCTTGCGGAGTTCCTGTCCTCTCCAGATCTTCTATTTCACACTTCTTTCCTAAGATTCTCTGCACTCTGCCCAAAGTTGACCATAAGTCAGCATGTACATTGATAGTCTGCAGGGCAGAGCTTTTCAGAGTTCCTCTGTGTCAGGCTCCTGACTTGTTCCATCCTTTCTCCTTCTTCTGATGTCCGGCCTCTTTGACTTTCTAGATAGGAATTGAGCATTTTAGTAAGAGTCCTCCCTCTTGATTAGTTTCTTTCGGTGTACAGATTTTAGTAGGGGAACCCTCCTCCACTGCTGGTGGAAATGTAAACTTGTACAACCACTCTGGAATGCAATCTGGCACTTTCTCAGACAACTAGGAATAGTGCTTCCTCAAGATCCAGCTATACCACTCCTAGGCATATATCCAAAAGATTCTCAAGTACACAATAAGGACATTTGCTCAACCATGTTTGTAGCAGCCTTGTTTGTAATAGCCAGAAGCTGGAAACAGCCCAGATGCCCCTCAGTGGAGGAATGGATGCACAAATTGTGGTATATCTACACAATGGAATATTATTCAGCAATAAAAAACAAGGAAATCATGAAATTTGCAGGTAAATGGTGGGATCTGGAAAATATCATCCTGACTGAGCTATCCCAGAAGCAGAAAGATGCACACAGTATATACTCACTCATATAGATATATAGGATAAATGTTAGTCTTTATAGCTAGAGATAAGTGAAGTTCTAACAAGTCACCTAGGAAACAATCCTTTTTTTAAAAAGATTTATTTATTTGTATGTGCATTGGTGCTCTGTTTACCTGTTTGTGGGAGAATGGTAGATCTTCTGGAATTGGCAGTTGTGAGCTACCATGTGGGTTCAGGTACCCAGGTGAACTTGGGTACTTTGGAAGAAAAGCCAGTGCTCTTACTCAGCAAACCACCATATATCAAAAATAGAAAATTAGGAAGCCTAGTCAAAAAGAGATACATTTACAAAATAACTCCTAATTCTAAGGCTAGGAGAAGATACCTGATATGGAGTCAGAAATATCCTAAGATCCACAAGTTCAGGAAACTTCATGTGAAATTGTGTCTCCTAAAGAGATACAAGCCATGACCATAAGGTCTCACCAACAGGCCTAAAAATAAGCTGAAGAAGAACAATACACATGTTAACGTGGGGAAGCACATAAGGCCTCAAAACTACAGAAAGAACTACAAGTAAATAAAGGATACTTAGAATAAGAAAAATAGTCATCCCTAAGGAAGAGTGCACCAATGGATTATCCAATATCAAATGATCAGTCCAGAAAGCATACATACAAGTAACATAAAAGAAAATAAGACTACTTTTCTTTACTGCACTTACATTGCACCAGATAGAGTAGCTATACTATTGCATGCTAGGGCTTTGCATGTTCCCATTTTAGCAAACCAGAGTCCCCAAAATAAGAGCATATGAACTCATAAGACTAGAGTCGCATTGCAAAACTAGGTATTGGGAGAGTTCAGTGAGTTAGGAGAATGATGGAGAGACTAAACAGTAAAGATGAGAATTAGCACAGCATGATAGATTAAGTTGGGATCCTGATACATTGTGTGATTGACCATATATCAGTAAGATTTAAACATTCAACCGACTGAAACTATAGAGGACCAGAAAGGGATGAATAGTAAATTAAATTCAATAAGTAATCAATAAAGACAATTTTCAGCCATAACAAAGCAGATGAAAACACAATTTCAGAAGGAATATAAAGAAAAAAATGGTTGAATTGAAATAAAAACTTAGAGAAATTAGTTTCCTTAAATGTTTAGTGCAACTAGCCAATAAGCAACAATAAGAGAATCATTATAAAATCCTTAAACATACTAAATTCTATACACCTAAAGAAGCTAAGCAAGGAGGAGGACCCTGGGTAAGATGATCAATCCTCATGCAGAAAGGCAAAGGTGATGGATATCAGAAGAGGGGAAAAAAACAGGCAACAGGACAGGAGCCTAACAGAGCGGGCTGTTGAAAGACTACACAACAAGGTATATAAGCAGATGCTGAGACTCATAGCAAAAAACTTTGGGCAGAGTGCAGGAAATCTTATGAAAGAAGGGGAGGTAGGAAGACCTGGAGAGGACAGGAGCTCCACAAGGAGAGCAATAGATCAAAAAAATTCTGGGCCCAGGGGTCTTTTCTGAGACTGATACTCCAACTAAGGACCATGCATGTAGATAACCATGCATGTAGAACCCCTGCACAGATCTATACCATGGCAGCTCACACTCTAAGTGGGTTCCCTAGTAATGGGAGCAGGGACTGTCTCTGAAATGAATTCAGTGGCAGGTTCTTTGATCACCTCCTCCTGATGGGGGAGCAGCCTTGCAAGGCTACAGAGGAAAACAATGCAGCCACTCTGGATAAGACTTGATAGGCTAGGGTCAGAGGGAGTGGGAGGAGGATCTCCCCTATCAGTGGACTTGGGCAGGAGCATGGATGGAGAAGAGGGAGAGAAAGTGGGAGTTGGAGGGAATTAGGAAGGGAGCTACAGAGGGGAAACAAAGTGAATTTATAAAAATAAAAATAAAATTTCAAAAAGTAGAAAAAAAGGCCAAATATTTTATTGGATTTGAATAATTTTTAAAGATTTATTAGTATCCTCTATAAAAATGATAAAAAGGAATAGACTGTTTTAACATAAAAGTTTTTATTGTAAAGTGTCTGCACAATGATTCTTTGTCTTTTAGTAGCTTCAAAGGTAATTTTGTGATTTTTTTTTATAGAGTAAGAGAAGTAGCACCGATTTTATGGCAGTTCAAAAGTTCACCAGCATTATGGACAGTTTGATGTCTGTAATATCAAGAACTCTGTGCTTGCCACTTAGTTCCAGGTTCTCCTCAAATACACTTTATATAGAAGAACAGCTAAAGAAAATGAAAGAATGTTAGATCATAAAAGTCAGTGTCAAACAAGATGAGGAATAAAATTTTATAACTCAGCTCTGGTCAATCCAAACAGGAAGGAAAAAAAAAAAAACAGGAGAGGAAGGAAATGTGAAGATTCCTTACCTTCATCAAAGAATGTCAATAGTAGGCTGGTTATATCCAGAATAATTGAAGTTTCGTGATGTAACTTAATAACGTATGGGAGCGTTGTGCATGTCATATGTTTGTTACTTCTGACACAGACTTCCCAGTGGCTCTATTTATGAAGTATAAATGTAACCAGATGCATATAAAAGGGAAAAGGTGAGCATAGGGATTATATGAAATAAATATTGTGGAAAAGCTATCTTTTCTGTAAAAAAAAAGACAATTCATAAGTCATACAAACATCATTGAAGTAGGTTGAAATAAGTCTCCTGTAAAAGATGCTTAACCAGCAAATATACTTATTTGTAATTTTTCTCAGTCTTTTAGGAGATATATCTGATATCAGACATAAATAATTAGAAAGAGAAAAAGATGAGATATAGTGAAGTAGTACTTAGATATTATGCTTTATTATTAATAAAAATTAGAGGAGTAAAAGAGAAAACCTGGCAGTAAGCACACACTTTAAATTTAAGCTTCATACTACTTGCAGCTGATTGTAGAGCCTAAGTTAATCTTTGCCTTAGGTCCTCTAGAAGAGGAGAGTTGACTAATTGTGCTTTCTGGGCTAGGCCTAACCTTAGATAACAAGAGAAAAGCTTATTTTCACCAAAAAGTGCTAGAAACCCTCTGATTGAAAAAATTAAATGTAATTTCTAAAGTTCATGTCTTATGGAATGCACTGATTGACTCAAGAGCATTAGCTAAGGTCTGTAAAGCTAATGGAAACATCATGTGTGTCATACATTCACATCATTGACTTTTTTCTTATATGTAAAAGTAAAAGTTTTGAAACCCAAAAATGCTCTAGACTCCACAATATTTCATTCCTTTTTTTTTCATTTTTTTTTAACTTTTATTAATTACACTTTATTCATTTTGTATCCCCTCATAAGCCCCTCCCTCCTCCCCTCCCAGCCCCACTCTCCCCCCAGCCCTTTCTGCATGCATGCCCCTCCCCAAGTCCACTGATAGGGGACATCCTCCTCTCCTTCTATCTGATCTTAGTCTATCAGTTCTCATAAGAAGTGGCTGCATTGTCAGGGTTCTAGGTTGTATCCATGAATAGTCTTTGGTTGGAGTATGAGTCTCTGGGAAGTTCCCTGTGTTCAAATTTTCTTGTTCTGTTGTTCTCCTTGTGGAGTTCCTGTCCTCTCCAGCTCTTACTATTTCCCACTACTTACATAAAATTCCATTCACTCTGCCTGTCAGTTGGCCATCAGGCTCAGTATCTGCTTTCACAGTCTGCATGGCAGAGGCTTTCAGAGGCTCTCTGTGGAAGGTTCCTAGGTCGTTTCCCGTTTTCTTCTTCTGGCTTTCAGAGGCCCTCTGTAGCAGGTTCCTAGGTTGTTTCCTGTTTTCTTCTTCTTTGGATGTCCATCCTCTTTGCCTTTCAGGATGGGGATTGACCGTTTTAGGTAGGGTCCTCTCTCTTGCTTAGTTTCTTTAGATGTACAGATTTTTGTGGGTTTATTCTATGTTGTATGTTTATATGAGTGAGTATATACCGTGTGTGTCTTTTTGCTTCTGGGACAACTCACTCAGGATGATCCTTTCCAGGTCCCACCATTTACCTGCAAATTTCATGATTTCCTTATTTTTAATTGCTGAGTAATACTCCATTGTATAGATGTACCACAGTTTCTGCATCCATTCTTCAGTTGAGGGGCATCTGGGCTGTTTCCAGCTTCTGGCTATTACAAATATTTCATTCTTTAAAAAGTTCTAAAAGTATACTTTGTTATAAAATTTCTATGGAACCTTATGAAGCACATTGACTCAAAACATCTATGAAATAAAGTCCACAATATTTTGGATTGATTTATTACACATAATACATTAACAAGAATTAAGAAATCTTAGTATTTTGTTGTTATTTTTACCCTAATAAATACTGGAGACAGGATCATGCAAAGATCTCAATTCTCACTGTCAGAAACCTCTTCCAATGATCATATAAAATTATTATTAACTTGCAAGTAGTATAGTTTTATCTTCTGAAGAATTATGCTTATGTAAATATTTATTTTATAAATTAAAACATGAATATGCTAACTTTATTTCAGTATATAATGTGTCTTTGAAACAAAATGCACATGCAATATATAAATAAATAAACAAATAAAAATATTATGTAAGAATATTAATGAGGGCATAGAACTTGGCTGGATGGACAAGGTCACCTTCTATTCTTGCAGAGGAATTAGGTTTGTTTCTTAAAACCCATCTGGCAACACACAATTGTCTGTTAGTCTAGTTACAGGGATTGGACATCCTCTTCTGTCCTCTCGAGGTACCGAGAATGCAAATAGTGCACTGATACATGGGGAGAAAAAGCACTTGTACTCATAAAAAAAAAACTGATCTGAAATTATAAAAAGTATTGAAGTAAAAAATTAAAACTAAAGATGATTTTTTATTGTGATACCAACTTATAGTATATATCATCTAATATATGCCAAACAGGACTATTTCTTTAATTTCTATATTTGTGTTGTGAAAAGAAGAAATGGGGGCTGGAAAGTTTGCTCAGTGGGTAAGACCTCTTCCAGTGTAGCTGATTTCAATTCCCAGCACCCACATGGCTGCTCAGAACTGTCTGTAACTTAGTTCCAAGGTATCTGACATTCTCACACAGACATACATGTAGTCAAAACACAATGTGCATAAAATAAAAATAAATAAAATTATTTTAAAAAGAAAAGAAGAAATGGATTTTATGATACACATCACATTCACAATTATATATGCCAAAGAAATATATATATATATATATATACACATATATGTTTTTATTTTAATATTTTATGTTCATTCACATGAGTCTCTTAATACCCAAGAATATACAGTAGACCTTCACTGGATATAGTTTGAATAATATTTACATGCATTTTTGTACTTGTGTTTCATAACTCAATTTTTTTTAGTTTCTGATATATTATCTTAATTGAATTATGTTTGATGATATTCTAGTTAAAATCAAATTTCTTATAAAATATTTAAAGCAAATGATTTTATTACATATAACCTGTAATTCTATAGGTATGAATGTTAATTTTCTAGCATTATCTTATTTATAAAATGAGTAGGAAAAGCATAAGAAATATAGGAGGTAAACACAAAACTATGGATTAAAGTGTGTTGAACCTATATACTATAACATGTATTTGTTTTTTTAATTTTTTAATTAATTACACTTTATTTACTTTGTATCCCCCATGTAGTTCCCTCCTTCCTCCCTTCCAAGTCTCTCCCTTCTTCCTTGTTCTCCACACATGCCCTTCCCCAAGTCCACTGGCAGGGGAGGTCTTCTCCTTCCTTCTGATCCTAGTCTGTTAGGTCTCATTAGGAGTGGCTACATTGTCTTCCTCTGTGGCCTGGTAAGGCTGCTCCCCCTTCATGGGGAGGTGATCAAAGAGCAGGCCAATCAGTTCATGTCAGAGGCAGCTCCTGTTCCTATTACTATGGAACACACTAGGAGACTGAACTGTCATGGGCTACATCTGTGCAGGGGTTCTGGGTTATCTCCATGCATGCTACTTGGTTGGAGTAACAGTCTCAGGGAAGACGCCTGTGCTCAGATTTTTTGGTTCTGTTGCTCTCCTTGTGGGGCTTCGTGCCTCTCCAGATCTTACTATTTCCCACTTCTTTCATAAGATTCCCTGCAATCTGCCCAAAGGTTGGCCATAAGTCTCAGCATATGCTTTGATCATCTGCAGGTCAGGACCTTTCAGAGGCCCTCTGTGGCAGGCTCCTAAATTGTTCTCTGTTTTCTCCTTCTGATGTCCATCCTCTTTGCCTTTCTGGATGGGGATTGAGCATTAAAGCCAGAGTCCTCCCTCTTCATTAGTTTCTTTAGGTGTACAGATTTTAGTAGGTTTATCCTATGTTATATGTCTATATGAGTGAGTATATACCGTGTGTCTTTCTGCTTCTGGGATAGCTCACTCAGGATGATCTTTCCAGTTCCCACCATTTACCTGCAAATTTCATGATTTCTTTGTTTTTTGCAGCTGTACATTGTGTAGATGTACCACAATTTCTTTATCCATTCCTCAGTTGAAGGGCATCTTGGTTTTTTCCAGCTTCTGGTTATTACAAATAAAGCTGCTACAAACATGGTTGAGCAAATGCCCTTATTGTGTACTTGAGCCTCTTTTGGGTATATGCCTAGGAGTGGTATAGCTGGATCTTGAGGAAGCACTATTCCTAATTGTCTGCGAAAGCACCAGATTGATTTCCAGAGTTGTTGTACAAGTTTCCATTCCCACCAGCAGCGGAGGAGGGTTTCCCTTTCTCCACAACCTCTCCAGCATGTGTTGTCAATTGAGTTTTTGATCTTAGCCATTCTGATGGGTGTAAGGTGAAATTTCAGGGTCCTTTTGATTTGCATTTCTCTGCTAACTAACGACATTGAACATTTCTTTAAGTGTTTCTCTGCCATTCGATATTCCTCTACTAAGAATTCTCTGTTTAGCTCTATTCCCCATTTTTTTAATTGGATTACTTAATTTGTTGCTTTTTAACTTCTTTAGTTCTTTATACATACTGGATATTAGCCCTCTGTCAGATATAGGGTTGGTGAAAATTCTTCCCCATTCTGTAGGTTGTTGTTTTGTTCTGATGACAATGTTTTTACCTTTACAAAAGCTTTTCAGTTTCATGAGGTCCCATTTATTGATTGTTGTCCTTAGAGCCTGTGCTGTTGGTGTTCTCTTCAGGAAGTTGTCTACTGTGCCAAAGAGTTCCAGGCTCTTCCCTACTTTTTCTTCTAACAAGGTTTAGTGTGTCTGGTTTTATATTGAGGTCTTTGATCCACTTGGACTTTAGTTTTGGGCAGGATGATAAGTGTGGATCTATTTGCATTTTTCTACATGTAGCCATCCAGTTAGACCAGTACCATTTGTTGAAAAAGCTATCTTTTTTCCATTGTATGGTTTTGGTATGTTTGTTAAAAATCAGGTGTTCATAAGTATGTTGGTTTATTTCTGGGTCTTCTATTTGGTTCCATTGATTCATCATTCTGTTTCTATGCCAGTACCATGCAGTTTTTATTACTCTTGCTCTATAGTACAGCTTGAGATCAGGGATGGAGATACCTCCAGAAGACTTTTTATTGTAGAGGATTGTTTTAACAATTCTGGGTGTCTTATTTCATATAAAGTTGAGAATTTTTCATTCCAGGTCTCAAGGTTAGAGTCTCACAACATTGTAATGCAGCCATGATCATTCAGGCCTTTACAACCATTGAAGCAGGACAATATCCCCAAGCATGGTTGGCTACCATAAAAAGCTAAAATGTTACGCTCAGGATGCGAGGCTAAGCACTGCACTCTGGGTCATCATTTCTCGACCCAGAGAAGGGCATGTCTGATTGCATGCGGGTTGATGCCCCAGGTCCCGCCTCTGAGAAAAAGGTATCGGACGGGTCTGATGCTCTTTGGGTGGATGACACCTAAATGAACATTGGTACAAAGTCCCAATTTATTTCTAATATCAGAGATCAAACCTCTACTCTTGCCTGACGTGTCTAAAACAAAAAGGGGAACTGTAGAGAGCTGCGTAATACCGCCCCTTAAAGATGGAGCTGGTTTCCGCCTTCCACCTTCCCGATGGTGAGTGCTCTCTGTCACAAACAACTCCATATTTGGCTAAGGCTGAGGATCTGGCTTGCTTC
>REGO01000372.1:769075-810557 GCA_010120015.1 Rhombomys opimus
TTTTGATGGGCTTTTTTTGGGTTTGGTCTTTGTATGGCCTGTGTTTCTCAGGCATTGTCACTGCTCACCTCAGGCATATAGACCTGAGTAGTAGCTGTGGTCTTTGTTAGTCAGCGGGGCTCTCTTCTCACCTATAGAATTCTTGGAGACAACTGTCCTGTTGCTTTTTTTCTTTCTGAATTTAGTTAGCTGCTGCTGTTGTTACAGTTTTCCAGGTACAGTCCCCTTGAATAACCTGCTGATTCCCTAGCTGTGGGGTTTTCTCCCAACAGGGAAACTCATTCTGGTACCCTGGGGCATACAGTTCTGTCTGGGAAGGTGAGTGGAGTGCACAGCAAGTCCCTGGGTCAGAGGCTCAGTGCTCCACTCTGGGCCTGAGACTGTGCACTCCTCTCTAGGTTGGCAACTGAGGGCCCAGCTCTGGTCCAGAGGCTGGGCACCTCACTTTGAGCCAGATGCTGTGTGTAGGTCTGGGTTGGCAACTGGGGGCGCCACTCCGGTCCAAAGGCTCTGTGTTCTGATCTGGGCTGGAAGCCGTGTGTCCCTTCCTGGGCCAGAAGCTGTGCAAGCCTCTCTGGGCCAGCAACTAAGGGCTCTGCTCTGGGTCAGAGGCTTGGCACCTCACTCTGGCCTAGAGGTTGTGCTGTGTACCCCAATCTGGGATGGTGGCCAGAGGTGTCACTCTGGACCTGAGGCTGTGCACCCCGATCTGGGCTGGCAGCTGTGAGCCCAGCTTTGGGCAAGAGGTTGTGAACTCCTCTCTGAGCCAGCAACTGAGTTCTCCACTCTGGTAGGGAGGCTGGTGTCCGGTCCAGGATGGTGGCTGAGAGTGCTGCGGGAGGCTGTATGCTCCTATCTGGGGCTGCGGGTGCTCCCGCCGCTCCCCAGGACCTTTTTCAGGGATTGACTGGGTGACCTGAGGTCGGTCCCAATTTATTTCCACACCATAGGCATTCCTCTCACCTGGCAATCACAAACGCTGGTCTTTTAGGTCCCAGAGTTCAGTCTCTTGGTCTCTGTGCCAACACTGCTGTCCTGCTCCTCAGACACAGAGAACTCCCGGTGCCGCCATCTTGTTGAATCTCTCCAAATATATTTGTAAATGCTCTAATCAATTCCCTTTAATGTCTAAATAATATACACACAGCAACTTCAAAAATAGCATCAATGTGACTTTCACCTTACCATTTTGTGAACATGTACAGTTTTAGTGATTATATTTTTACACATAATTTAAGTCATATGGAATAGTTTTTTTCTATTATTTGGGAATTTCATTCTAGCGTATGTATTTTGATCATTTATACCCTCAATTCTCTCCATTCTAATTGTAATTATTCCATCCAATTTCATAAAGTTTTAAAATATGTTTTAATTTTTGAAAATATTAATTCATTCCCCTATTATATTTCTCCTCACATAGTCTGCTACCTTCCAATATCTCTCAATTTAAAGTCCTTTTTCCTCATTTTTGTTTATGTACATATGCATTAATGAATAAATACTACCTCCTGGATCCACCTGAGTTTATTTAGTATTATCTGTGTGTATATGATTTCAGTATTGTCTACGTTGTATTGAAAAAAAATGCATTTATTTGGTGTTAACATTATGTGTCTAGGTATGTGTCCATCTACAGAAGCATTGGCAGTCTCTCAAATGCACAAATAAGTACTGATGGTGATTGAGAGATCCACCTAACTCTATGTACAGCTATAAGACTTTGAAATTCTGAGAAACGCCATATTTGTTAAAATAATTGTAGAAGTGTCTCCTTTAGAGACCATGACCTTCATGCCCATGGATTTGGAAACCAAAAATGGTAAAAAAAAAAAACATGCGTTTCAAACCTTGAGTACATTTTTTTAAAAGTGGTTGTTTATTTTCACAGCAAGGATGCCACTACTGGAGTAGTTAGCAAGCATAGCTTGCCAGGGTGATAATTGTTGAAGTCTGCAGGGTCAACATGTGGGTAAAATCTATGGTTACATTTTTCTTCCAGTACACAGTATCTTTCAGGACTAAAAAACAAATAGAAATGGTGAAACACTGATTTAGTACCAGCCTGCTTTCTTCATGTTTTATGAATCAAGCATGTGATACCAACGCAGTCTTACCATCAAGTTTTTTTTTCATGTTTGTAGCAGATTTGTTTTTTTTTTAATCAGTTACATTTTATTAACTCTGTATCCCAGCCGTGCCCCGAACCCTCATTCTCTCCCAGTCCCTCCCTCCCTCCCTCATCACCACTGTGCCCCATTCCAAGTCCACTGATAGGGGGGGACCTCCCCCCCATTCATCTGATCCTGTTTTATCAGGTATCTTCATTGAGTTCCTGTTAGAAATAGTCCTTCAAGTTTTTTAAGGTAATCAAAAACAATAGCAAATCTTGTCTTATTTGGGGTATCTATCTAGATCCAATGATCAACAACTGTAGAAGAGATAGTCCATTCCTCATAATGTTATTTTTGTTTATAAGCTGATGGAAAGTTTTCGACTAACTGCTATAGAGTAACTCCATTTAAAAATATTTTCATTTTTACATGTGGACATACTTTATGAAGCCTCTACAGTAGTAGATTTCTACATGATTCTTTCAACAATCTTTAATGTTATTCATTGCTTGCCAAAATTCTTCTGATACCCTTTTCTCCCATTTCTACAACTTAATCCAGTTTATTTCATTATTCCCTATTCCCCTTTATATAACCTACATTCTGTTTTTCTTCCTTTGAAAGTTTTCATACCATGGTCCCTTACTAGTTTCCTGACCTATCTAGATATTCTAAATTAAATACACATACATGGAGATCCAAAGCTAGCATACACAAAGAAAAAGTGACACTTACCTTTCAGTCTCTGTGTTAACTCACTCAGAATGATTATTTTTATATTATATTGTTTTATATTTGTATTCACCTGCAAATTTCACAATTTTGATTTTCTTAACCACTGGATTGTGTAAGTATAAGACACATCTATTATCTATTCAGCAAATGTGAGCATATGGGGTATTTCCATATTCTGGTTATTCTGACTAGAGCACCAATGAACACTGATGAGCAAGTATCTCTGTATTAAATTATGCAGTTCTCTTGGAATGCCAATGAATGATAAAATTAAATCATGTTGTAGGTCTATTTCTAGGATTAGAGGAACCTTTACACTGGTTTCCATAGTGACTTACTATTTTTCACTCTTTCCAACAGTAAATAAGTGTTCCCTTCTGTCATACATGCATGCTTTTATTGTCTTCATTTTTATCTTAGCCATTTTAGATGTGGTAAATTAAAATTTAAAAGTAGTTTTAATTTACATTTGTATACTGTTTGAGGATGCTAAACTATGTTTTAGTTTCTCCACCATTTGTACTTACTTTGAGATCTGATTCATTCCATTCCATATACTAGTTTTAGATGAGTTATTTGTTTTAGTTCTTTCACTGTATATTCCAGCTACTATCAGGTGTAGAGATGGTGAAGACATTTTCCAATACGATATGGTCCCTCATTATTCAAATTATGTATTTTGCCACTTTGCTTTTGAATGAAACACTTACAGCACAGGCTTCAAGATCACCAATTAAAGCAATAAAAGAATATTTCCATGCATTTATACAGTGTGCAAATGGTTAAAAACGAAAGCATTCATATTTTTTCACATCAAACATTTATCACATATAAGTCTGGGATATATGGTCTCCTCTCTACTACTGTTTTCTCTAAAATCATAATTATTCTTCTGCTTACATCACATGAGAAGACCTTTTTACTTCTTCCTTGTGAGCCTAATAATCACTATCTCTTCTCTTTCCTCCTCCTCACATTTTAATAATTCTATAAATCAATATGATGTTCTTTTTTATTTCTATGAGTTCAACCTTTTAGCTCCACACATGAGAGGCAAATTTTATCTTCCTCTACTTTTGATCAAGAATGGTTAGCAATTTTGTCAAACAAAATTATATTCTTAATGTAGACCCAGGAAAGCATTGAATTCTAACTGCAGTGTTACTAGCTACAGTTTCCAACATACTATTCATAGAGAATCACTCTTGGATATGAGAAAAAATGATCATGCCTGTATTCATTATTTGAAACTGTATAAAAACAGCTAGAAAATGATTTTCCCATGACTCATGTCTATGGTAGGAACTGAAGTCAGACAATGCACAACTGCATGGTTTGTCATTTCAGAATCTGTATCTCATTTGAGTACTCAGGAATCCCATAGAAACATTAAAATGGAAGCAATGATATATACTGAAAGGACTTGTAGGGTGAAAATATATGTATGTATATAATATTTTAAATATTATATAACAATTATATATAATTTATAACAAAAATTTAAAAGCCCAGATATGCTATCCCAGCACCCCCCCTCCCAGAAAAAAACAGATGAAGAAAAAGATAACAGAATGGAGCAGAACAACAAAAAGGAGGAAGAATGGTTCACTTTCTGGGTTAAGTCTCCTTAAAAGATTTATAATGTTCACCGTTATACCACCAACACTTTGGACAAAGCTCAGCAAGTCTTATGAAATGCAGAAGGGGAAAGGGATGTAGAAGAACCCGGAGGAGAGAGGATTCCAACAAGAAAACCAAAAAAAAGAAAGAAAGACAGAAAGAAAGACAGAAAGAAAGAAAGAAAGAAAGAAAGAAAGAAAGAAAGAAAGAAAGAAAGAAAGAAAGAAAGAAAGAAAGAAAGAAAGAAAGAAAAAGTTGGGGCAAGGGGAGACTTCAGAGACTAATGTATCAACCAAAGATCATGCATAGCTAGGACTAAGACCTCATACTCAGGTGTAGCCTATAGACAGCTTAGTCTCCATGTAAAGGGAGAAGAGATGGTCTCTGACATGAACCCAGTTGCTTGCTCCATGAACACTTCTCCCTGGTGGGGTAACCTAACCATACCACAGAGGAAAAGGATCCTGATAGGCTAGTGTCAGACAGTAGGGGAGGAGGATTTCCCCTATCAATGGACTAGGGGAGGGAGAGGGAGGGACTGGGTGAGACTAGGAGGAGATGAGGCAAAATGAATAAACTGTAAAAAATGATTATTAAAAAAAGAAAAAAAACATTCCAAGAAAAGGAAAAGAAAAATAATAATGAAGAATGTTTCATTTTCCACATGTAAATTCTGGGTTCTTCTGTTCAGACCTCTAGGTAGAACTGTAAGTAGTGTTTGGTTTTACCCTAGGCACCTGAGCTAAATAGTGTCAGGTTCTTGGTCACTCAGGCAGTATAGGGTACATCAATCAATCACATGGATTGAAGCCTCAATTTTAAAATTAATTACTTGCAATTTGAAGAGAAAACCTTTCTCTTTCTTTAATAATTCACATTTTAGTCATTTTATGGTGAATATGAAAAATAGTGCTTCAAAATTCCTTTGTGACAGAACATGACATCCTTGAGCTGACTAGCTTTCCCTTCTCTCATTGCTGTCGTTTTGGGTCACAATCCATCCACAAAAAATGACAAACTAGCTTCAGATTGACTCACACTAATATGTAACACCATTAGACTTGAAAAACAGTCATTCAAAAAAAACGTTTGAAATCTAATCTGAAGATGATATTGCTGTCAATATTTGTAATTTATTATTATACTAAATTATTGTAAAATTATTATTTGTATAAAAGTTTATAAGCTGACATTTGTGGAGATAGGATCATATAACGGGCTCTGAAACATCTCACTTAAAACTATTTTTTTCTCTTGAAATGTCCTAAGAAATAATACAATACAAGGAAATACTCAAATTTGCAGCAGCCTGGCTCTGGTTCTCTTTACTATTGTGTACATCAAAGTAATTTTTATATTAATTTTTATTTTTATATTAATCACAGGTTATTTACTTTGTATCCCAGCCGTAGCCCCCTCCCTCATTCCCTCACAATCACACCCTCCCTCCCTCATCTCCTTTCTGCCCGATTCCAAGTGCACTGTTAGGGGAGGTCCTCCTCCTCTTCCATCTGACCCTAGCTTATCATGAATCTTAAGAACTGGGTGCCATGTCCTCCTCTGTGGCCTAGCAAGACTGTTTCTTCCTCTTGGGGTAGGAGGGGGGTGGGGAGGTAAAGGAGCCAATCATTGAGTTCATGTCAGAAATAATTCCTATTCCCTTTACTAGGGAAACCCACTTGGTTACTGAGCTAGAAACACTTGGTTATGTGTTTCTCTGCTGGGCTACATCTGACCAAAGGTTCTTGGTTGGATCCATACATGGTCCTTGGTTGGAGAAACAGTCTCATAGAGGACCCCCGTGCCCTGATATATTTTGTCCTTGTGGAGCTCATGTTCTCTGCGGGTCATATTAACTCCCGCTTTTATGGTATGATTCCATGTACTCTGCCCAAGGTTTGGTTATCAGTCTCAGCATCTGCTTTTGATACACTGCTAGGTAGAGTCTTTCACAGGCCCTCTGTGGTAGGCTCCTGTCCTGTTACTTGTTTTCGTGTACTTACCATGTCCATCCCATTTGTCTTTTTAAGTGAGGATTGATCATCTTACTCAGAGTCCTCTTTCTTGTTTACCTTTTTTAGGTGCACATAATTTATTACGCTATCCTATCTTATAGGTGAGTATATACCGTGTGTGTCTCTCTGCTCCTGGGATACCTCACTCAGGATGATCTTTTCTAGATCCCACCATTTGCCTGCAAAATTTCATTATTTCCTTGTTTTTAATTGCTGAGTAGTATTCGATTGTGTAAAAGTAACACAATTTCTGTATCCATTCCTCCATTGATGAATATCTGGGTTATTTCCAAGTTGTGGCTATGACAAATAAAACTGCTACAAACATGGTTGAGCAAATATTCTTGTTGTGTACTTAAGCTTATTTTGGATATATGCCTAAGAGTGGTATAGCTGGATCCTGAGGAAGCAGTATTCCTGATTGTCTGAGAAAGCACCAGATTGATTTCTAGAGTGGTTGTACAAGTTGACATTCCCACCAGCAATGGAGGAGGATTCTCCATTCTCCACTACCTCTTCAACATGTGTTGTCACTTGAGGTTTTAACCTTTGCCATTATGATGGGAGTAAGGTGAAATCTCAGGGTCATTTTGATTTGCATCTCTCTGGTGGCTAAGGATGTTGAGCATCTCTTTACGTGTTTCTCTGCTGTTCTATATTCCTCTACAGAGAATTCTCTATTTAGCTCTTTACCCCATTTTTTAACTGGATTGCTTGATTTATTGCTTTTTAGTTTTTCAGTTCTTTATATATTCTGGATATCAGCCCTCTGTCAGATATAGGGTTCGTGAAGATCCTTTCCCAGTTTGTAGGCTGTCATTTGTTTTGATGACAATGTTGTTACCTTTACAGAAGCTTTTCAGCTTATTGAGGTCCCATTTATTGATTGTTGCTCTAGAACCTGTGCTGTGGGTGTTCTGTTCAGAAAGTTGTCTCCTGTGCCAATGAGTTCCAGGGTCTTCCCCAACTTTTCTTCTAACCGATTTAGTAACTGGTTTTGTATTGAGGTATTTGATCCACTTGAACTTTAGTTTTGTGAAGGGTGATAAACATGGATCTATTTTCATTTTTCTGCATGTAGACATCCAGTTGGACCAGCAACATTTGTTGAAGATGCTGTCTTTTTTCCATTGAATGGTTTTGGCTTCTTTGTCGAAAATCACATATTCATAGGTGTGTGGGTTTATTTCTGGGTTTTCTATTCAGTTCCATTGATCCACATTTCTGCTTCTATGCCAATACCATTTGGTTTTTATTACTATTGTTCTGCAGTACAGCTTGAGATCAGGGACGGAGATACGCCCAGATGATCTGTTGTTGTACAGGATTGTTTTGGAAATTCTGGGTTTTTTTTTTTTTTCTCAGTATGACTTTGAGAATTTTTCTTTCCAGGTCTATAAAGAATTGTGTTGGTATTTTGATGAGAATTGCATTGAATCTTTAGATTGCTTTTGGCAGAAAGGCCATTTTTACTATGTTAATCCTACCAATCCATGAGCATGGGAGATCTTTCCATCTCCTGATATCTTCTATATTTTCTTTCTTCAGAGACTTGATGTTATTTTCAAACAGGTCTTTCACCTGCTTGGTTAAAGTAACTCCAAGGTACTTTATGTTATTAGTGCCTATTATTAAGGATCTTGTTTTCCTGATTTCTTTCTTGGCCCTTTTGTCTTGGGTTTACAAGGGGCTTCTGTTTTGTTTGTTTGTTTGTTTGTTTTGTTTTGTTTTGTTTTCAGTTAATTTTGTATCCAGATGCTTCACTGAAAATGTTAATCAGCTGAAGGAGTTCTCTGGTTGAATTTTTGGGATCACTTAGATATACCATCATATCTGCAAATATGTTAATCTTTGACCTCTTCCTCTCCGATTTGAATTCCCCTGATCTCCTGTAGTTGTCTTATTGCTCTAGCCAGGACTTCAAGTACTATGTTGAATAGATATGGAGAGAGCGGGCAGCCTTGCCTTGTCCCTGATTTCAATAGTATTGGTTTAAGTTTCTCTCTATTGAGTTTGATGTTGGCTTGCTGTATATTGCCTTTACTATGTTTAGGTATGTGCCTTCTATTCCTAATCTCTCCAAGACTTTAAACATGAATCGATGTTGGACTTTGTCAAATGCTTTTTTGGCATCTAAAGAGATGGTCATGTGGTTTTTCTCCTTCAGTTTGTTTATATGGTGGATTATGCCGATGAATTTTGGTATATTGAAACAGCCTTGCATGCCTGGAATGAAGCCTACTTGGTCATGGTGGATGATATCTTTTATATGTTCTTGGATTCTGTTTGCAAGTATTTTATTGAGTATTTTTGCATCAATGTTCATAAGAGAGATAGGTCTGAAATTCTCTTTTTTTGTTGGGTCTTTGTATGCTTTATGTATCAAGGTGACGGTGGCTTCATAGAACGAGTTTGGTAAAGTTCCTTCTGTTTCTATTTTGTGGAATAGTTTGAAGAGAATTGGAATTAGCACTTCTTTGAAGGTCTGGTAGAAATCTATGCTAAAATCATCTGGCCCAGGCCTTTTTTTGGAAGGAAGACTCTTGATGATTACTTCAATTTCCATGGGGGATATAGGGCTATTCAATCTTTCTACTTTATCTTGCCTTAATTTAGGTAGATGGAATCTATCAAGAAAATTTTCATTTCATTTAGATTTTCAAATTTTGTGACATATAGGATTTTGTAGTACTACCTAAAGATTGTTTGGATTTCCTCACTGTCTGTAGTTATGTTCCCCTTTTTATTTCAGATTTTGCTGATTTGAATAGTTTCTCTCTGCCTTTTAGTTTGTATGGCTAAGGGGTTGTCTATCTTGTTGCTTTCCTCAAAGAACTAGCTCTTGTTTTCATTGATTCCTTGAATTGTTTTATTTGTTTCTAATTGATTGATTTCAGCCTTGAGTTTGATTATTTTCAGCTGTCTGCTCCTTTTGGGGATATATGCTTCTTTTTCTTCTAGGGCATTCAATTGGGCCATTAAGTTGCTTGTATGAGATGTTAAAAATTTCTTCTTGAAGGCACTTAGTGCTACGAATTTTCCTCTGAGCACTGCTTTTATTGTGTCCCATAAATTAGGGTATGTTTTGCCTTCCTTTTCATTAAATTCTAGGAAGACTTTAATTTCTTTCTTTATTTCTTCCTTAACCCAGCTGTCATTGAGTAGCAAGTTGTTCATTTCCATGTGTGTGTAGGCTTTTTGCTATTTCTGTTGTTGTTGAGGTACAGCTTTAGTCCATGGTGATCACCTAGAATACAGGGGATTATTTCAATTTTCTTGTATCTGTTGATGCTTGCTTTGTGACCAACTCTATGGTCTATTTTGGAAAAGCTTCCATGAGGTGCTGAAAGGAAAGTATACTCTTTTGAGTTTGGGTGAAAAGTTCTATAGACATCTGTTAAATCCATTTTGAACTAGGGCCTCTGTTAGTGTCTTTATTTCCCTATTTGGCTTCTGTCTAGATGATCTGTCCTTTGGTGAGAATGGGGTGTTAAAGTTTCCACTTTTAAGGTGTTGGGATAAATGTGTGATTTAAGTTTTAATAATGTTTCCTTTATAAATGTAGGCGTTCTTATATTTGGGGCATAGATGTTCAGAATTGTGATGTTTTCTTGGTGGATTTTTCCTTTGATGAGAATGTAATGCCCTTCCTCATCTTTTTTGATTAATTCTGGTTGAAAGTCTATTTTATTAGATATCAGGATAGCTGCCCTAGCTTGTTTTCTGGGTCCATTTGCTTGAAAAACATTTTTCTAGCCCTTTACTATGAGGTACTGTTTATCTTTGTTGCAGAGGTGCACTTCTTGGATGCAGCAGAATGTTGGATTCTGTTTCCACACCCATTCTGTTAGTCTGTCTTTTTATTGGCCACTTGAGTCCATTGATATTGATAGGTAATTGTGACCAATGAACATTAGTTCCTTTTATTGTGGAGTTGCTGGTCTTACTGTGATTCATTGCTTGTTTACTTTTAATTTTTGTAGGAATATTATCTGTATCCTGTGTTTTCTTGTGTATAGTTGTTTTCTTGGTTTGGAGTTTTCCTTCTAGTATCTTCTGTAGGGCTTCTACACAGGTTTGCTGTGTAGAAATTGCTTAAATTTAGTTTTATCATGGAATATTTTGTTTTCTCCATCTATGTTGATTGAAGCCTTTGCTGGTACAGCAGTCTGTGCTGGCGTCTGTTATCCCTTAAAGTCTTCATGACATCTGCCCAGCCCCTTCTGGTTTTCATAGTTTCTGATGAGAAGTCCAGTATGATTCTGATAGGTCTACTTTATATGTTACTTGGCTTTTTTTCCTTGTTGCTTTTGATATTTTTTCTATGTTCTGTATTTTTAATACTTTGACAATGATCTGACATGAGGATTTTCTTTTCTGGTCTAGTCTATTTGGTGTTCTGTAGGCCTGTTGTATGTTGATGGACATCTCTTTCTTAAAGTTGGGAAATTTTCTTCTATGATTTTCTTGAAGATATTTTCTGGACCTTGGAGACTGGAATGTTCTTTTCAGTCAATTCCTATTATTCTTAAATTTTGCCTTTTCATGGCATCTTTGATTTCTTGGATGTTTTGTATTTGGAACTTTTCCAAGTTTACTTTTCCTTTGAGATAAATATCAATTTCTGCAAGTGTACTTCAGCACCAGAGATTCTCTCTTCCATCACTTGTATTCTGTTGGTGATGCTTACTTTTGTGATTCTGATCTTTTCTCTAAGTTCTCCAGCTCCAGGGTTTTCTCTGTTTGTGTTTTCTTTATCAATTCTAATTCTATTTTTATGTCTTGCACCATTACCTTCATCTGTTTGAATGTGGCTTCCTGTCTCTGTATGATGGCCTCTAGTTTTTTGTTTGCTTCTTCTTTGTATGCCACTAATTTTGCCTCTACTTGACCCTCTATTTGTTTGGCTATATTTGCCTGTATTTCTTTGAGAACTTTGTTCAATTCCTCTTTTTTTTTGCCTCCATATTGGTGGTCAATTCTTGAAGAGATTTGCTCATTTCCTCTTTAACTGTCTATATTTACATGGCTATTTCTCTGAGAGATTTGTTTGTTTCCTCTTTATGTGACTCTAATACCTAGATAAGCAAGCGTATCTTTAAGGTCATTTTCCTGGGTTTCTAATGAATTGGAGTATCAATTGATTTGGGGGGTTTGCTGGTGAAGTCATGATTTCCTGATTTTTGTTGGGTGTGTTCTTTCGCCTACCTCTGGACATTCGCTTAATCATAACCTTCACTATTTGTTCTTGGGTTCTGCAGTTCAGATTGGTACAGTCTTTCTCTGAAGTTTGGAGAATTCTTGAAGGGGATGAGAGAAGTCCAATTGTTTCAGCATGTGCGTTGGTGCTTCAGCTGTACCTGTGGTAAGAAAGTCTGTGTGCAGAACAAGTAAAGAAAAGTGTGTGTGTGTGTGTGAAAGTTTGCTTTGAGGGACATGGTGCTAGAGAATGTAGAGGCCTTCAGTATGAGGGAGGGACACCTTGTGGTCACCGAAGGGGTCACGGGTGCTGAAGTTACCACAAGTGCTGGTGAATTTATCTTGTGCACAAAATTCCTGTGTATATAAGTGGCCTACAGGCTACTGGTAATCATCTCTAACTGGGCTCCAGGAGTTATTTGTCAAACTCTGCTGGTCGCTCCACAGAGCCTGGGCTTCCTTGTCCCAAGAAACCCTCTGTTTCCCACAGTGGATGTGTGGGTGGGAGATTTCTGACATCAGGTTGCTAGCTTAGAAGCACCCTGGAACTGGAACTAGGCAGGCTCTTGGGGGCACACTCACTCTCTAGCAGGTCAAATCATAAAGCACAGGGGTTCCTCCTGTTCTCTACTTGCAGGTGTGTACCTGCTGAGCCAAATGTGCACTCAGCCAGCTCAGTGGTGTCACAGCCACTGTACCAGGGAATCCAGTTGCAACTGTAAAACTGCAGTGTCTAGGTTGCCTGCCAAGAAGTCTTGTGTAGCCACTACTGTGCCTAGCCACTTTGTGCTCCTGGGCAGTTTTGCAGGTCCACTGGACTTTGGTGGCTGCACAGCCACTGAGGGACTGAGCGGCTCTTACAGTCAGTCTCTGTGGAGTTGGTAATGTGGATCTTGGCCTCTGGATGTGGATGATGCTGGATGTTGAAGCTGAGGTGCCAGTATCCCCTCCTGTGCTGTCTCGGTTCTCAGGCAGCAAGTTCTGTGTCACTGGTCCTGTGGCTCGGCTCCTCCGAGGGGGAGGGAGGCCCAAAGAAGAAAAGTGCCCCTCTCTGTTCCCAGAGAAGTCTGCATCTGACATGAATCAAAAAGTTCTCCGCTCCTGTGGTGTCCCCCCTCCTTCAGGAAGCCACAATGTTGATTTTCCGGTTTCAGTTGCCCCTCCACTCACCAATTTTGGAGTTTCAAATCCTCTGCCTCTCAGATGGTGCTGCTCACCACCATCTTGGATCTCCTATCAAAGTAATTCTTATCACACATGAATCATGTCATTGCTCTCCACACTAAACAAAAATTATAACAAAATACAACAGAAAACATAATTTAACAAACTAAAACTACATAATGGATTTTTATTAAAAAACAACAAAATATAGATTCAACAAAATTGTTTTACTAGTGGCCATAGAAATTCAGAGAGAAAAACTTTTGTATGATTGTTCTTATAAACTTTTCTGAAGTTAATTTTAAGTATATATCCAATTTATAAATAAACATATATTCCACCACTGACTTTAAGCATGCTGCCTTGGAATCAGAGGTGCTGCTGCATGTCACTTTGAAGATTTTGAATATAAGTCTGTAAGCAAGTTTAGCAGTTCAACTTTACCAAAAGACTAAGATAAATGGTTATGCCTTAGCAGATAAATTAAATACATTACAATAATGAATTATTTTAATTTCTTATATTAGAGGTAGTTTTCTGAAAAGAAAGTACTATTTTTCAATCAAATCTAGAATCATGTCAAGATTTACAACAAAATCTAAATTTTTTTATATCCACTTTTTTCCCCAACCAAACTTCCCAAGGCAGATCCGATCCTCATCCTCAGGGAACTACAGCAGACCTAGATTTTGTCCTCTTTGTGGACACTCACAGCATACACTCCTACTTCATACTCATTCCTTCCTCTCAGTTCCCAATATCTACAAACATACTATAACTAGAGCCCTCATGGTCGCAACTTGTAGAATCTCAGAAGCACTCCCACAAGACAACCCTCAGCTACACAATATCCTAAGGTATAGAAAGGGCAACAGAAGACAAGACCAGACAGTAACATCCAGAATAAAAATTATCCCAAAGACAGATGACCAGACACCAGTATGAAAACACAATCTATAAAACCAGGATAATTTGCTTCAACTAACCCTAGTTATATTTCCCAAAGAACAACACAAGAAATTCACATAATTCCTTTGCCTATAAATGTAGGGTATATTCTATTTGAATTACCTAATTTAATAGAATAGAAAGAAACCTCACCCTCTTCAGTATAGCTATAAATTCTTTGTTTTTTTCTATATTTTCAAGTACTTAATAATTTATATAATTTTTGTATGTAAATCACAAATGTCAATCTTTCCATCTGTTTCAGGAGAAATAACAGAAAATTTTAAATTTGTCTGCTCTTCAAAACTGTTTTCTCTATCTTTCTCTCCCCAATAATTACTTTAATTGTTGGTTTATACTTACATTCTGTATTATCTAAAAATTGCAAACAACTTTGAAGCAATATAACTAACTTTAAATTTGTCATAATACATAAAGGATTAAACTGATTGATGATACACAGATAAAATGTGCATGTATGTTGATAGATAATAGATCAATGCAAGTGCAGAGAGAAGATGGAAAAGTGATAGATAATAGATAAAAAGATACATAATAGACAGATGATATATTAATGTATAGATTATAGATTGATAGACAATAGATGTTATATATATATATAATATATAGAAGGTAGATAATGCAAAGATAGATGATTGATAGGTAGACAGAGAAATAGATAGATGATAGGTAGATAGAGAAATAGATGATAGATGAAAGCTCAATACTTTCATATATACATGCACATATGCATACAGAATTAATATTTTACTTGGGAAAAAGGAAAAATTGTAGCAATGCTAATTGTTAGTATTTTGGAACACAGCCTGCTCCTGAATTACCCAGCAACCTATGATGTCATCATGTGTCGCTGCCCAGGTGGCCACACCTGGAAGGCGTGGTTACCTTGCTCCTTAAAGGGCCAACCCCGACACGTGGTCTTTCTCTTACTCTCTTACTCTCCTCTCTTACTTTCTCTCTCTCTTGGGGCTCCTCTTCCCTTTTCTCTCTCTCTCATCATGTCCTACTCCCCATTCCCTCCATACCCTCCTAATAAACTTCCTGCATAGAATATTGGTTGACCAGCCTCATGCTTTTATAATAACATTGGTGCCTTGACTATGATAGGGCTCTCCTAACAAAGCTAGAACCCCTTTTGGACTCCGGACAGGACAGTTACAACAAATTTTCTCTGCTCTATGCCCCAAAACCGAGCCCCAGCGTAAAGCATCAGCTTGCTCTGGTGTGCAGACCCCCTGGGGCCATGGTCGCACAGGAGCGGCCGGCGTGGTCCTTCCTGATTTCCCGGGCTGCTTCCACTCTCGCCAGGCTTAGTTCCCTGTGCTGCAGCTGGTGCCCGAGCTCCAATCCAGCACCGTGGCCTGGATTCTCTGAGAGTCACGGCTATGCAGGTCCAGCTCCCACTGCAGTGGCTCCAGCGAAGGTCAGCCCTGCCCTGGCTTGGATCTCTGTGCTGTCTGCAGCGGCTGCTGGAGACACGGTGGCCGCATCTGAACCCTTGGCTCCAACAATGTGGAGTGCTTGGTAAGAGGGTAAGCACTCTACCCGGGTCCCCTGGGGGGAGGCGAGCCAAAAAGGACCCTGTGTGTTTGCTATTCCGGCGCCGAGCCTGGGAGATTCATGCCCACTAAAATCAACTTTAAAGGCTTGGCGCGCTGTTTTGGGTAGGAGAGTAACCAGCACAGTCAGCAAACTTTTAAATTTCCCGCGGGATCCCTAGTAGGAGCCATGGTGGCCCTGGGAGGAAGTGGGCGTAACTATAGCTTAACCATTCACTTAATGTGGCACAGCGCCATCTTAGACTCAGGCAAACAGACCCTGCCTCCCATGTGCCCTGCCGGCAGCCGTCTCCCCCGTGCTCCTCCCCCTCCCCCACTAAGCTGTATTCCACAGCGCCTGCTGTTGCCTGCTCTATCTTGCCATGCGCTCTCCCTAAATTCCTTATCTAATGCTTTATATAATTTTCTCGTTGGGTTTTCATTTATAAGTCTTAATCATAATTAACTGTTTATCTTATCTTTTAGACTAGGCCACGACAATGAGCCTCATTTAAAGTTGGTATGGATTTTTATAAAAATTCAAAGTTACATTTTACTATCTTATGATTCAACCCTACTTCAAAATAAATTTTATATAATAAAAAAATTTCAAAGTTATAAATATCTATTCAAATTAAGTTGGTTTATGTGTTGTTCAAATATAATTTTAAAATTGTTTTATACTCTTCTGCTCAGGGGTTCATTATTACATAGAAGTTGTTTACCAATATTCTAAATTAGGATCTATTAATTTTAGACATATTTATTTATGTTAAAACTGGGTCAATTTGCTGTATCTCTACTAGCAAATGGTTAAAATATACTTGGTTAATTTTAAAATTGGTTTATACTGTTCTGCTAAAATTGTTGGTTTTAAACTTACAGCTCAAGGGTTCATTATTGCATACAAATTGTTTACCAATATTCTAAATTAAGATGTATTAATTTTAAAAAAATATATTTATATTAAAACTGAGTCAATTTGCTGTATCTCTACTATCAAAAGGTTAAAATAAGCTTGTTCTTGTTCGATAAAAATGATGTTATTAATCTGTAGTATAGCCTTAGACTATTATAAGCTATAAACTTTTCTATATTAAATCATACAAAAACTCTTATGCTCTCACTTTACTAAATTATATTCATGACTTTTAAGGTTCTAACCTAGCAAGGACAAAACCTAAAGTCCTAATATTTAATGGTTAACAAATGCAAGTTAATAGTCATCTCATAGACACATATTTATAGTCTTACAGATGCATACATGGTCTCATTGCAATTTTTAATAAACAGCTGAGGATGATCCTTGAGTCGCCATATAGGAGTGGGTAAAAATAGTAAGAGCCATCCTGCCTGGCTCTAGACCTTAGCTGCGTTCTGAGACTGCTGTCGTTCCCACAAAAAAAGGCAAGAGTTTTGCATAGCCAAAAGTCCATTCTGCCAGATGACATTTTCAAATGCAGCCAAGTGGATGCTGGTCCTGCTGCTGATGCAACATGTCAAACCTGCCTGCTGACAAACTGGCCTCTGCAAGTCAAAATGCTCCCAAGCAGGCTTGTCCTCTCTGCCCAGCCATGGAGGTTCAACCGGCACAAGAGCCACAGACACTTCCAGCCTTCTATCTCATTGGCCTGGCAGAGGACAAATGGCTCCTTTTCTCAGCAACTTTCACAGCTCTCGCTCAGCACTGAGCAGAATGAGGTCCCAAGGACATATTGCCAACTTCTGTGTTGGGAGACTTCAGTTGCCTTCCCAGTTCTCTTTATATGCAGGAGACCAGGCCTTAAACCTAAGTCCTAGAGCTGTTCTTTTCAGGCCTAGACACTGTACAGACTCAAGAAACAGGCCTAAATGAAACCTTTTACAGTCCCTTTAGCTAAAGGACAATAAATGTTCATAGTAGTTTCAACTATGTCTCATGGTAAATAACTAAATACAAAGGTCCCTCTTAAATAAGAGATGTCTTAAGGTTGGTAAACATAAGTTATACATGTTCGAGAGACTAAAAATGTGTCTTAAGGTTGGTAATGCAACTTATAAATGTTTAAGGGTCTAAAAAATGTTTTAAGATTGGTAAATGCAAGTCATAAAAGTTACAAGGTCTAAGGTGATTTAAGGTATCTTAAATAGGTAAAAAGGCTTAATATTTCCTACTGTTGTTATGCTACTGTTGTATTGACTGTCCAGAGTTTTGACCTTTATCAATAGGGCTCTAATTTATTAATCTAACTCTGATACAAAAACATTCCGCTATACCATGGACTATTATGGTTCTAAGCTCAAGATTGTAAGCCTTTATAATATGTATACTTATACTAAAAGTTAAGATCAAATGAGTTTCCCTTTTACTTCATAAAAGGCTTTTCCCTTTTCAGAGCTCACTTTAAAAAGTACTTTTGCTATTAACACAAATATGTATGTCTACTGCCTCTTTCTACAATGCAGAGTACAACTGTGATACTAACATGTCTAAAGTTTTATGTCCTTAAAATTTAAAAGTAATTCTTGTAAGCTGCAGAAAGTCCACCTAAATCCACCTCTCAGGTCAATTGAACTCCAGATAAGTACTGCACTTATTGCCTATCACAAAAGGTGGGACTCCTCCCCCTTCCCTGGTTTTGGGACTTCCTTTCCTGGCTACCAGACTGCTATTTACTGCATGCAACACTAGCTGGATTAGTGAGTTCTCCTTATTGACAAGCCACTAGATTGGTGAGTTCACTCCATTTTCTCAGCATAAACACTTCTCTTGGTAGGGGAAGCTTGACCACAGAGCTCTGGCAACTTCATACTATCTTTTGAGACAGAGGGCCCTCCCTTCACAGCTGTAGCCTTAACTGTCTAGGGTTGACCCTTTATGCTGACCTCCATTTTAGGGCCCCACTCTCCCTTGGGCGGTACGTCCCCACTAGCACATGGTTCCTTCTCCCCATTGCTCTCTCACTCTTGGGAAGGCCTAGGTCTAGGCAAACCGTCGTACCCCAGCTGTGACCTGCTAGGCATCCACACCTCAGTCCCTGACAATTTATTGGACCAGGTAGCACCCCTCTTGCTCTGAGTCACACCTTGCCATTGGGACGCCTCTGGAAGTTTGCTGACTTCTCTGCCCCCAATGGGAGACACCCAGATACCCGGCCCTCCAGATAGAATGTCCTCTGGGTAATTTTAAGTTTCTACACCTAGTGCCAGCTGGCACCAGGGCCTCTAAGTTTACATGCTTCTGTGACCAAACCTCATCTCTGTGACAGATCGAAAACAAAGCCTTCTTTAAATATTGCCAGTGATTGGGTAAATAAATGTCCCCCAGGTAGACAGACGTTCCCATGTTCAAGTCTCATTGATCCAAACCTTTTACTTCTGTTTTCTCTCCCAAAAGTTTTCAATGTATAACTAAAAGATTTTCTCTATAACCTACTCAACTTTATATTTTGCCTATATATGTGTTTCGGTGTCCTGCCAGACACAGATGTTTCCTATAGCCACAACAGCGCCAAAGCAGCTGCAGGTGTTCAACTCTGACCTCACAGACTTCCAACAAGCTGGACCTGCACCTTTCCTCCCAGCCATGGATGTTCTTGCAGACCCTGGAAAGCATCAAAGCAGCCTATTCTTCCTGGACTTGGCCAACATTTCAGCCTTTTGACCTTTCTACAGCACCCCCAGTGTCAGCAGGAAGTAGCCAGAAGAGAAACTGCGCCCCTTGTTCACTTCTCATTAACAAAAGGCTGAAATGGTGTGCTTCAGGACCAGGACAAGTAGCTCCAGGTTCTCCCAGCATTCCCCAGTCCCTACCTACTGACTTGCATGGCCGAGAACTCTCTCTATTGTCAACCCTCTACCCTAAATTTTCTAGGGCAGAGGCTTCTCTTACTCTTGACCTTGCAATCTGACCATTTTGTTGCTATAATTCTTCTCTCTCTCAACCCCTTGCATGACAACCAAGAGCTGCTTCCAATGAGCCTAAATTTATATACTTTACCTTACCTTCTAAAAAGCAGCCCAAGCTCCCCATTTTTTAATTATAGTAAAAGGGAGAAATGTTAGTATTTTGGAACACAACCTGCTCCTGGGTTACCCAGCAACCTATGATGTCATCATGTGTCACCGGCCAGGTGGCCACACCTGGAAGGCGTGGTTACTTTGCACATGAAACGGTCAACCCTGACATGTGGTCTCTCTCTTACTCTCCTCTCTTACTTTCTCTCTCTCTCTCTCTCTCTCTCTCTCTCTCTCTCGGCATTCCTTCCCTTTTCTCTCTTTCTCTCTCATCATGTCCTAAGCCCCACTCCCTCCATGCCCTCCTAATAAACTTCCTGCATAGAATATCGGTTGACCTGCCTCATGCTTTTTAATAACACTAATAATATTTCTTATTGTCATTTGTTTATAAAAGAAAACAATATGTGATAGTGGTGACTATAAACTTGCAACTATACTTATCCATATTATAAGGAATATCAAAAGTCTACTTTTACTTAATATTTTTCTCTTTTCTTAAATCTAGAATAAAGTTTTTTGTTGGTATGCTAAAAGCTTTATGAAATACTTAGCTGTCTACATCAAAATATTATTTGTAGTAATTGGTTAGTGTGCTTGGAAAAACAGAGCTTACTTTTAGGTACACCGAAAAACCAAGTAATCCAATTAAAAAATTGGGCACAGAGCTAAACAGAGAATTCTCAATAGAGCAATATCAAATGGCAGAGAAATACTTTAAAAAATACTCAACATCTTTAGTCATACAGGAAATGCAAAATAACCTCCTCCCCTTTCATCTGGCCCTGTTTTATCAGGTATCTTCAGGGCTGGCTGCGAAGTCCTCTTCTGTGGCCTAGCAGAACTGCTCCTCCCTTGGGGGGTGGGGAGTCAAAGAGCCTGCCATTGAGTTCCTGTCCGAGATAGTCCCTGTTCCTCCTACTATGGGAAACCAATTGGTTATTGAGCTACCATGAGCTTCGTCCGAGTAAAGGTTCTAGGTTATATCCATACATGGTCCTTGGTTGGAGAAACAGTTTCAGAAAAAAACCCTGTGCTCAGATATATTTGGTCCTTGTGGGGCTCCTATCCTTTTCCTGTCATAATAACTCCCCTTCTGCCGAAGATTTGGTTATGAGTCTTAGTATCTGTTTTGAAACGCTGCTTGGTAAGATCTTTCAGATGACTTCTGCGGTAGACTCCTGTCATATGTCCAGTGCATCATCTTACCTCGTGTCTGTTTTCTTGTTTATCTCCTTTAGGTGTATAGACTTCATTATGTTTATTATATCTTGTAGGTCTATATAAGCGAGTATATACCATGTTTGTCTTTCTCCTTCTGGGACACTTCACTCAGAATGATCTTTCCTAGATCCCACCATTTGCCTGCAAATTTAATGATTTCCTCATTTTTATTTTACTTTTTAAGACCAGTATTATTGTTTCTCTTCCTGCCTGAGTCTGCTTCCCAGCAGCCTGTAAAGTCAAGAGGAGTAGCTGAGCAGAAGTGTGCCTGCAATGGCAGCCAGCAAACCTGCAGGGATCATACATTCTGGGAACTTCTAAGGCTAGTTCAACTTTAATTCCAGAGAACAAAGGCTATACCCCGAAGGGAATGGGTGGAGGGCTCCAAGAATAGAAGTGCATAATTGGTTGGGAGGAGGTAATTGATTTGTATTATAGAGAATGCTCCTATCATAAGAATCGAATCCCATTTCCTAATTAACATATAGGTGCAAGGAGGGGAGAAGTAATAGATCATATTATCAAGTGAGCAATCTATGACTAAAGACACAATCTGTAACTAAAGATGAAGTGTGGTAGAAAGCAAAGACCCCGCTGAGGGGAGGGTTCATGCCTTTAGTCCAGGCATGAACAGCAACCTCAACCAGCAGGGTACCTCCAACACACTATAATCTTATCATGCCTCACCCTCTTATTTTCCATACTCTCCTGTATTTCCACTGATATACTCTTTTTTGTTTAAAATATTTGTCTTACATTTCAAGACTATAATATAATTCTTACCATGTCCCATACCCTTTTTCCCCTCCAAGTCCTCTTATATACCCTTTCTTGCTCTCTTTCTGGGCCTCTTTTATCATACTTTTTTTTACATATTTATATGTATTTATACATGCTTATTTATATATAAATAATATTTTATTTATTATTTGATAATCATATGTGTTTAGAATGTATGTTGATCATATCCACTCTTTAGAGACATGTCATGAATTCCTCTTCCCAAAGTTGTATCCTCTATGCCACTGAGTTCAATTAGTGCTGGCTATATGTGTATATATGTCAGGCTATCCATTAGAGAAAGACTGGCCAACATCCCACTGGCCACATCCCTGAAGAAATCTGGAACTTCCTTTATCAGCAACTAACACCTACCAATAGCTCCTCATCTAAAGTTAATAATGCTTAGTCTTTCTTCATACATGATGAGACTTTACTTGACCTGATCTTATGTGAATCTTGTGCAGGAGACTAGAGTTACTATGAATTTATAAAATCAGTAGTTGTTATTTCCGGAAGAGAGTGTTTCAAAGCCATCCATCACAGACTCTTTATCTTAAATATTTTCTTCCTCTTCTACCAAAATGTTCCCTAAATCTCATGAAAATTTGTTTTCTTAGAGAGGTTCCTTTAGGGATAACCACCTCCAGTCACTTACTCTCTACGTTTTTGTCCAGCTGTGGCTCTCTGTGTTAACCAGTGTCTACTACAAAAAAAAAAAAAAAAAAAAAAAAAAAAAAAGTGTTTCTGAGGAAGAGTCATGAGAAGTATTAATCTTTGGGTATAAAAAGAAGACAGTTTACTACTATGCTCATTTAGCAAAATAATACCTTCTTAGGGTCTAGGATCCCTCAGTTGCTTTAGTAGAATCTTCTCACACATTTGTATCCCATGTTACAGGATCCCACTTTTTACAAATACCCTCTCTTTTTAATGCCCTCTCTTTAACCACTGACAACCTCTAAGGTTAAGACTTAAATTTTCTCTATAATTCAAACTTATAAAAGGACTGTAGTTTGATTTTACACAACATAAGTTCTCTGTCTTCTGAAGAGAAAAATTCTCTTCTGGGACAAGTCTGAAACCTTTAGACTGTTTATGTGCAACTAGAGTCAGTCATTTTTAACACTGAGTTAATTGTTGTCCTTCACTGTATTCTGAGATAATAGAAGTTAGTTAATTTTATCAAGGAACTCATTATTTCCTGTGTCAGTTTATTCAGAGATGATAGGAGTAACCAAACAGCATATTCATTGTTCTTATTTTTCCACAAATTGTCAGAAGTTTTATAGACAGAGTTTTAAATCCATTGCTTCTCTCAGTTGGTGAATCAGGATAATTAATTGTGTTTATCTCCTTAAGTTTGTAAAATAGTTCACACAAAGAGCTTTCAGTACTCTCCAAGCTCCCAGGATACACTTCAGTATCTGGTTAAACTTTGGTAGTTGTAGGTTCTGGCAAATTGGAAAGCCTCTTCAAGATACTAAAAAATCCTTTCTATATGTCTGCTAGTCTAAAACTATTTCTGGTACAAAAATCTGTTTTATATAAGGGAACACAACATTTATTATTATTATTATTATTATTATTATTATTATTATTTTATTAAAATGGCTTAAGGGCTGTGGTCCAGGTACTCCAACTGCATCTATCTACGAATAGAATATTAAATAATGCAGTAGTTTTTCAGTCCACACTATGATATTGCAGTTGGCAGAGAAGAAACTTTCTTCTTTCATGTTCTTTCTATAAGCTTCCAAGAGAAAGTAAGGTACAAAATAAAGATAGATATTGCTTTTTCAAAGATCCAGATTAGAAATGGTCTTCCCATTTCAAATGATTTAATTCAGAAACAAAATCTCCCTCAGCTTTGCACAGCCATTTGGGTTTTAGTTAATTTCAGATGAAGTCAAGGTGATAACCAAGAATATCCATCACAATCCCTTCTAAATAAAATATAATCTTACTTAAAGTTACCAAAAATAATAAATTTAAGTATACATAATTTATATTCAACAAACTTGACAATGAGATGAATAATGTTACATTATGTTGAATAGTGAATTGAATAATACAGTTTAAGAAACAAACAGTTATTTGAAAACTAACATAGACTGAAATAATATGTGATTGAAAACTATGTAAAAAAAACATATAACAAAGAAATGTGCAGTGGCAATTTCTCACACCACTATGCAACTGTAAACTCACCTGCACCTAGAACAGAAACTGAGTGTACAGTGATGGTGTTACATTGGAAGACCTCTAGTTCCTTTTTGTTCTTTTTTTTAGTAAATGAAATTATTCTTCATTATGACTTAATCTTGGGTAAAAATAGTATCTTCTGTGGTTAAAAAGTTTTCATGTGAATATCATGTATTTCAAAAAGAAACAGAAACAAGCAAACAAACAAGTGCTGTCTAATTGCTATTTCTTTTGTTTATCAATTAGAACTTGAGGGGAAGTTCCTCTTGTTGCCCAGGTATTATGAAGCAGGGCAATAGTTTTCAGTTCTTGGCCAGCCTGGAGTAAATAGAGAGTTACAGGGTAGCCAGGCATATATAGTGAGTCTCTGTCTCAATTAAAATAAAAGGATGCTCTTCTGGAAGGCACAACCTATTCGGGTCAAAAAAACATGGAGAAATCAAGCAGGCACTGATATGATATCTTCCTCACTACTAGGTTCTTTTAACAGTGTTGGAAGATGTATACAGGCAAGAATAAATGGAAAGTGCATAAATGTACATAAATGCACAATGATCTGGAAGCTAAGAACATATTTTACTATTATAGGACATAAAAACTTTTGTCTTTCAACTTTATTAATGTATAATCGCCATAAAATATATATATATATGATATTTAATAGATCTGTGTCATATATTCTAAGCATATTCACCCCCCCAATAACATTTCTTGTCTTTCCTGCCAATAGTTCCAACCTTATTCCAAACTCTCTCCCTTCTACTTATATTCCAAAACATTGGAATATCAAAGCCACCAATAATTTTTGGAAAACAAGCAGTTTGAAAAGACTCTTTTAAAAACTATTTGTCATTAAAAGAATATTATTATTATGACAACATTTTCATCAATCTCTAAGGTTTGCAACATGGTAGAGTAGTTAATATCTTTCTGAATTAAAGTATTGATGTCTTGGGATCCTGAAAGTAGATAGTTAAGAATATAAGCACCGTGAATTATTAAACTTGGAAGAAAGCAATGTGGCTGGAAATTCTCTGTTTGACTTGATAGGCTCATCTTCAACAAATGCCTTGTAATTTGCATTTCAACACCTGAAAATGTTCTAGTATGAGGCACCCAGAATGTTATGAATCAATATCTTCTCTGTATAGTACTAGCCTGAGTTCACTGAATTGCTTGTTAGAAGTTGCAAACTCATGCTCCAACAGGAGATTTGTATTTAGAGCAATTGGCCCTGAGGATCTGTCACAAAACAAACAAACAAACAAACAAAAAAACAAAACAAAACCACTTAAAAAGCTAAAGAGAAACCAACTTAAGAATTATGGAACAACTGAGTAGTATTCCATTGTGTAAATATACTACAATTTCTGTATAAATTCCTCAGTTGAGGGGCATCTAGATTGTTTCCAGATTCTGGCTTTTACGAATAAACCTGCTACTAACATGGTTGAGCAAATTTCCTTTTTCTATTAAAAACAAGGAAATCATAAAATTTGAAGGCAAATGGATAGATATATAAAAGGTCATCCTGACTGAGGTAACTCAGAAGCAGAAAGGCGCACATGGTAAATACTCACTTATAGGTGGATATTAGACATGCTATATAAGATAAACATACTAAAATATGTACTACTAAAGAAGCTAAACATGAAGGAGGACCCTAGGGAAGAGACTGAAGCCTCATTCAGAAGGTCAAATTGGATAGATACTGGCAGTGTGCGAAGATAGAGAACAGACAGGAGCCTACTATAGTTTTGAAGCAGATGCTGAAACTTATCCAAACTAGGAGCAGAGTGAGAATCTTATGAAAGAAGGGGGAGATATAAAGACCTAGAGGAGACAGGAGACCAAAAGAGACATAAAATCTGGGCCCATGGATCCCTGCAGAGGTCAATATTCCAACCAAGGACCATGGACCGGAGAGGACCTAGGACTCCTGTTCAGATGTAGCTCATGGGAAGCTCAGTGTACAAGTAGGTTACTTAGTAAGGGGAGCAGAGGCTTTCTCTGACATGAACTCAGTGGCCAGCTCTTTGATCACCTTCCCCTGGGGGAGGGAGGGTGGTGTGGAGCCTTACCAAGCCACAGAGGAAGACAATGCAGCCAGTGCTGATGAGACCTGATAGGCTAGGATCAGATTAAATGGGAAGAGAACCTCCCCTATTAGTGGACTAAAAGAGGGTCCTAAGGGGGGCAGGGGAGGTAGGGTGGACCTAGGAGGGGATGAGGGAGAGGGCTATATCTGGGATACAAAGTGAATAAATTGTAATAAATAATAAATAAAAGAATTATAGAACATGTAGATAGTGTAGCCAATTAATTGCAAATTCTTTGCTATATAAATGTAGTTGGAGAATACATACTTATAAGCACACAAAAAGAGAAAGTGGAAAGTGGATACATGAGCCAAGCATTTCAAGAAGAATATTCATTAGTTAAAGAATTTTTGGAAACAAAGCTGATACAAATTACATGTTAGGACATTTTAAAATCAAGAGCTATTATTCAATTATTGTTTCAGAGAAAATATATCCATTTTGAGCCTAAATATGTTTATGAAAATACAAATAGATATTTATTAAAGTTTCATTTTTGATTTACATTGTCCTACTTTGAGTTTGCTTTTGTTATATTTTGTTTTATTGAAGATGTTCTGTAACCCACACTTGCTTCAAATTCATGCTTTCAAAAAAAGTAAACTTAAACTCATTATTTTCCTCCCTCCAACAAAGAAGTGATGAAATAAGAGACATGCAAGATTATGTCTGGCACTATATGTTGAATTTAAAAGCCTCACTGTGTGTTTGCATTAATCTACAGTCCACACAGTGATAGCCATCTTTTCTCCATAAAAACATATAGATTTTATCAGTTATATATTTATATTTTCCTAAGAAATAGGAGAAACTAAAAATATTTTCACTCAAATAGGAAATGAATGCTTCCCTTATTTTTTTTTACCTAAGCTAAAATTACAAAGATTTAAATTATCCACTTCTATCTGTTTGAAGGCGTGCTAGATACTATATAACTTACTGGTTTTTGATAATGTACAGCAATGATTTCAGCCGAATTTGCTTGATGTTTCTGCTATGATTTTCAAGATTTTAGATGATTGAATTTTTTCTTTAATATGCCAAATTATTTAACTAATAGAAATATTAGTTATTTGTTTGTTTGTTTTCTTTTTTTCTGCCAAAGGCTATGGCAGAAAAAACTTCATGACTTTATCACAACTGCAGTGACACCCAGCTTACAAAATTTTTGGAGTGCATTTAAAAGAGTGCTTTCTTTCGCACTACAGATTTCCTTAAACAATGACCTTTTTTGCACTCTCAATTGAACAGTTAATTTCTATTTTTCACATTCCTTGTGGATGATTTCTAAAACTACAGAAACACACATATTTGCCTGGAAGTCTTCTTTTATTATCATGCTTTTCATTTCTAGAAAGCAGTAAATATTACTCCATCAAATATTTGTTTAGATTATATTAGCTAACATGAAAGTTACAAGCAACTAAAAAAACACTTTTTAAATGTATTTATTTATTTATTACAATTTATTCACTTTGTATCCTGTCTGTGGCCCCCTCCCTCAGCTCCCCCCAGTCCCACCCACCCAGCTTTTTCTCCCCTATTCCCTTCCCCTAGTCCTCTGTGTCATCTCAGTTTGAGAAATTGAGCCTCTTTACAGAACCATTAAGCAGTCATTAAGTTGATCATAAAGATATGGAGAAAAATGAGCCTTAATATATACATTATCTCTGTTTACTCCCTCGTACTATATTCTCTTTCTTCCCAGTCATATTCATGTCACTATTAGTGTATTTTTTTCCTCCTGTCCCTTAGCTTCTGGAACAATGAGTCATGAGACTCATTAAAAATTATACAAATTCCTAGGCCATATAGGTAGTCTCTTCTCTGACTAGCTCAAAACTTAAAATAACCTGTTAGACTAATTTACATTTTACTCTGTTGCTGGTTACTTGAGCTCAGGCCCCACCCGACCATCTTCCTCATATCTTGCTAGCTAAATATCTCCTGCCTGGTTCTCTCCCAGAATTCTTTCTGCCAACGGGATGCTCTTTTTTCTATTTTCTGCCTAAACTATAGGCCATCAGATTTATTATTGACATCTATATATTACACATACAAAATACAAAATACATATTGCTACATCCATATAATACACAAGATATTCTTTACATGTTTTACCATGAGCACCATGACTAAGCCATTATTCTTCGAGCTAAATGCCCCTACCGGATTTCCGCATTCTATGTTCTTGATGATTTGACCTTTCTGTTCAAGTTTCTGTCTCAGACTGAAAGCAGAGTCATCGTTTCATTTCTTTATAACCTCTACCAGCTTCTGGTGGAACAACTACATTGTTTCCCTCTTGAATTCTTTCTTTTGTGTATAGTGGTGCTTAGCAGTTTCTTTCTTCTTCTTCTTCTTCTTCTTCTTCTTCTTCTTCTTCTTCTTCTTCTTCTTCTTCTTCTTCTTCTCCTCCTCCTCCTCCTCCTCCTCCTCCTCCTCCTCCTTCTTTTTCTCAGGAAGAGAAAGCTGAAACCACTTTTGGTCTTCTTCACATTTTTTACTATTTCCTCATGGCTGGTATTCCCTCCATTTACATCAATCAATTTATCATCAGCTAATAAAACAACTTTCATAGCTATGCCATGGGTGTGATATCCGTCACATACACTCTTTTTCTCTTTCTTTTCTTTTTTATTTAACTTGGACAGTTTTTAAATAGAAACTTTGAGCTCAAAGCTTATTCTTTAGGGAACAGAGTTGTAACTGGATATACATCTCAATTCCTTTATTCATTTTGGATGCCAGTTTCTTTTCTTTTTTTTTTTCTTTTTTAAATTTTTTTAATATTCGTTACAGTTTATTAACTTTGTATCCCAACTGTATCTCACTCCCTCATTCCCTCCCAATACCACCCTCCCTTCCTCATCTCCTCCCTGCCCCTTTCCAAGTCCACTGATACAGGAGGACCTCCTTCCCTTTCCTCTGACCCTGGTTTATCAAGTATCTCCAGGATTGGCTGCAAAGTCTTCCTCTGTGGCCTAGCAGGGCTGCTCCTCTGGGGGGGGGGTGTCAAAATGCTCACCATTGATTTTATGTCAGAAATAGTCTCTGTTCTTCGTACTAGGGAACAAACTTGGATACTGAGCTACCATGGGCTACATCTGAGCAGAGGTTTTCTAGGTTATAACCATACATGTTCTTTGGTTGGAAAAACAGTCTCATAAAAGAACCCTGTGCCCAAATGAAGTTCCTATCCTCTCCAGGTCATGCTAACTCCCTCTACTTTGTTATGATTCCCTGAACTCTGCTGAAGGTTTGGTTATGAGCGTCAGTATTTGCTTTGATACACTGCTAGGTAGAGTCTTTCAGAGGCCCTCTGTGGTAGGCTCCTGTCCTGTTACTTGTTTTCTCCTACATCCAATGTCCATCCCATTTGTCTTTCTAAGTGAGGATTGATCATCTTGTTTATCTTCTTTAGGTATATAGATTTCAGCATGTTTATCTTATCTTATAGGTCTATATAAGTGAGTATATACCATGTGTGTCTTTCTGCTTTTGGGATATCTCACTCAGGATGATCTTTTCAGGTCCTACCATTTGCCTGCAAATTTCATGATTTCCTCATTTTTTAATTGCTGAGTAGTATTCCATTTTGGTAAAAGTACCACATTTCTGTATCCATTCCTCAACTGAAAAACATCTGGGTTGTTTCCAGGTTCTGGCTATTACGAATAAAGCTGCTACAAACAAGGTTGATCAAATGTCCTTGTGTATTTAAGCATCCTTTAGATATATACCTAGGAGTGGTGTAACTGGGTCTTGAGGAAGCGCTATTCCTAATTGTCTGAGAAAATGCCAGATTGATTTCCAGAGTGGTTGTATTTGCATTCCCACCAGCAATGGAGGAGGGTTCCCCTTTCTCCACAACCTCTCCAGCATGTGTTGTCACTTGAGTTTTTGATCATAGCCATTTTCATGGGTGACAGGTGAAATCTCAGGGTTGTTTTGATTTGCACCTCTCTGATGGCTAAGGACGTTGAACATTTCTTTAAAAGTTTCTCTGCATTCTGTATTCCTCTACTGATAATTCTCTGTTTAGCTCTTTACCCCATTTTTAAATTGGATTGCTTGATTTGGGTGCTAGTTTCTTATCCTTAAAAACAAGTACCATCAGCTCAGTAACCAATTTGTTTCCCAAAGTGAGGGGAACAAGGACTATTTCTAACAGGAACTCAATGAAGATACCTGATAAAACAGGATCAGATGAATGGGGGGAGGTCCCGCCCTATCAGTGGACTTGGAAAGGGGCACAGTGATGATGAGGGAGGGAGGGAGGGACTGGGAGGGAATGAGGGTTCGGGGCAAGGCTGGGATACAGAATTAATAAAATGTAACTGATAAAAATAAAATTAAAAAAAAAACAGTACCATCATAGCTTTGATATGGCTCTCTCAAGTCTTCCCATTTTTAGTTACCTTATCACATAAGTCTCCATTCAGAACTAGTAAATTAATTAAATTCTGTTTTTTTCTTATCAGTTTGCCATCTGAATATGCTCTTTGTTTTCAATAAATTCACCCTTGATCCTGAGAACTCTGGCCCCATCCAAGAGACCAGCATTTTCTGTAGGACTTCCTTTTCAATTTCATTGACCATGTGATTTTTGATATTCTTCTTTTTTTTCTCTAATAGTATTAAACTTTCATTCTTTATTTTTTATTTTTAATTTAATTTTATTTTTTATATTAATTACAGTTTATTCCCTAGGTATCCCAGCTGTAGCCCCCTCCTTCATTCCCTCCCAATCCCACTAGTCATACAAAATAGGATAAACATTCTGAAATCTGTACACCTAAAGAAGCTAAGCAAAAAGGAGGACCTATTGTGCCAGATTTGTGAGACCCCAAAAGACTACCACCAGGAGTAGAGTCCATTGCAAAACACATAAGGATCTTTTTTTTTACAAGCTGCAGCTTGGGCTCACACACTCTCAGTGCCAAAGTGAGCCAAAGTGGTGAATGCTGAGAACTCATTGCTCAGGTTAGTTGGGTGATTTAGAGTCTGGTCCCTCCCAGCATGCCCAAAGTGGGGGGATTCCTGCCTTGCAAGCATCTATTGGTCGAAACACAAATGGGGATACTGCATTTTGAACTGAATGGCTATAGGAAGGCCCCCAAACCATTAATGGTCTAGCTTCCCTTGTTTGGCTGCCTAGAGGAGAGGGGCTGGTTTCCTAGCAACAGTATCTCTAGTGGGCAGGACAATAATTCAGTAAGGCTACTTCTTCCTCTCAGGGACTTGAAGCTAATTCTTTCGCGCAGGTTGATGAACATGTGTCCACCTAGCTAGCCTTCCTTCAGGCTTGTACTTTAAACTTTAAAACAATATCCACTGGTTTTTAATTCTTTGGTCTCTCAGACCCTGGGTAAGATGATCAATCCTCACTGAGAAAGGCAAACTGGATGGACATTGGAAGTAGGAGAAAACAGGAAACAGGACAGGAGCCTACCACAGAGGACATCAGAATGACTCTACCCAGCAGGGTATCAAAACTGATGCTGAGACTCATAACCAAACTTTGGGCACAGTACAGGTAATCTTATGAAAGAAGCAGGAGATAGTAAGACCTGGAGAGGACAGGAGCACCACAAGGAGAGCAACAGATCCAAAATATCTGGGTACAGGGTCTTTTTCTGAGACTGATGCTCCAATCAAAGACCATTCGTGGATATAACCTAGAAACCCTGCTCAGATGTAGCCCATGGCAGCTCAATGTCCATGTGGGTTCCCTAGTAAGGAGAAGAAAAGCTGTCTCTGACATGAACTCAGTGGCTGGCTCTTTGAACACCTCCCCTTGAGGGGGTAGCAGCCTTGCCAGGCCACAGAGGAGGACAATGCAGCCAGTCCTGAAGAGACCTGATAAGCTAGTGTCAGATGGAAGGGGAGAAGGACCCATCAGTGGACGTTCTTCTTAATGAACAGAAACAGGCCATATTTTTGCTACTTTGTTTGGATATTTTACCCTCCCCTGAAGTTAGAGGCCATTTATGTAGAAAACAAAACAATAACAACAAAAACCCAACAACAGCAATAACAAAACAAAAAAACAAAAAACACTCATCAAGACTTCTTTCATCTATGAACAATAGTTTTGGCACTCACTAGACAATAGACAAATACTGATTTAAAATTGATGGGATTTACAGGAAGATTGTGTCATCTGAGTTTAAGTGACCTGTGTCTTGGTCTCCCCCAGATAAAATCTGTGAACATTCCTTAGCATTCCCCGCAATTACTTACTATTATTTTAGCTTACCTCTTCTACAATTTTATATGAATACTTTCACCTCTTCTCCTTTTTCAAATTAACATCTTGAAATTATTGTGACTGGTGAGTATTTGTCTTTACTTAGATTTTTTACCACAAAATCTTTTTCCATTTTGTGGTTTATTTAAGGCTCTTCTTTGAACAGATCTTTTTTCTTTCTAAACTACTATTTCTTTCTAAATTGCTATTGCTATGTCAGAATCTGTCATAATTACTTATAATACCAAGACATCACTAGATTGGCTCTTAATCTATTTCAAATTTTATATTTAATTATTGTTTTGAATATATATACATTAGTTTTGTTAATTTGCAGTATATTTAGTAATTGTTGAACATATTTTAGCTTAGTTCAGAAATCTTTCTATGTTGTAAAGTTTTGAAGTTATTTATATAGTTTTCTTTTCATGTGTGTATTTTGCATTATTGAGATCCATATTAAATTATTTCTTTTAAGACATAAGCTTACTAAATTTCACAGATATGTATTTAGATCAGGTAGTTTGGTTCTCCGCCTCCCAAGTGGCTAAAATGTCCATTTTTAGTTACAGTGTCTAACTACAACATGCCTTAAATGTGTTCTGTTGTTGTTTATGTTGTATTGTTTGTTTGCATGATTATAGGTGTGTTTTTCTTCAATGTCTCCATATAATATCGGGGACTGAAGGTTAGCATGGTTTTGCTCTCACAAACCTAATTCTGGCTGTTTCTTTAGAAATAACCCTTTATTTTCAGTTTATTGTTTTGAGGCATGGGTTCTATATCACCATGTTTATTTACGTATTTCATTTAATAAGCACTATTGTGATTTAAAAGTCATTGACACATTTTTAATCAAATGACTTCAGGAATTTTAGTGAGTCACGAATTAAATATTCTCTGTTCAAATTATATTTATAAATAAAATAATTCAGTTAAACTAAGGTTATTTTATTTCTTTATTAATTTATTTATTTAGTCTCTTTATAGCCTGATCTCAGGCCCTTCCCCCTTCTCCTCCCAGTCCCACCCTCATGTGACCCTCTCCCCTCTACTTTCTTCAGTTTGAAAGGGAGAACCCACATGGGTTCCAATGCATCCTGGCACCCTCAAGTCACAGCAGGACTAAATGCATCCTCTCCAACTGAGGCCATACAAGGCAGCCCAGTTAGGGGAAAGAGATCCAAAGTCAGGAAACAGAGTAAGAGACAGCTTCTACTCCCATTGTTAGGAGAACCATTTGAAAACCAAGCTGCACACCTGCTAAGTATGTGTAAGGGATCTAGATTCAGCCTATGCATGTTCCTTGGCTGGTGGTTCAGTCTCTGTGAACCCCTATGGGCCCAGGTGAGTTGACTCTGTAGGTCTTCTTCTGTAGGTCTTCTTGTGTTCTTGACCATCCCAGCTCCCACACTCCTTCCTCCCACTTTTGCACAAAACACCTAAAGTTCAGCCTGTTGTTTAACTATGGGTTTCTATCGGTTTCTGGATGAAGCCTATCAGAAAACAGTTATGTTAAGCTCATGTCTAAAACTATCTCTTCCATGGTATGGGTCTCAAGTTGGGCCATTTATTTCCTTGCCATTCCCTCAATTTCTGCTCCATCTTTATCACTACACTTCTTGTAGGTGAAACAAATTTTGGGAGGAAGGGTTTTTAGGTGGGTTGGTGTTTCCCTCCCTAATAGGAGGCAGCTGTTTCAGGCTCCACATTCCCTGCTGTAGGAGACTTAGAAAAGGTCACCCACAGAGACTCCTTGGAGCCTTCTCTGTCTCAGAGATGTGCCCCCACTGATTTCTGTCCTGGGTTCTTCCCCTCCCCACACCTGATCCCCTTCACAGTTACCCCCCTCTCCCCATCCTCCATCTAGTTCTCTCATTCCATCTACTTCAGATGTCTATTTCCCCTTCTCAGTGAGAATCAAGGATTCTCCTTTAAGCCATTGGTTTCTTTGAGTCTTTGAATTGTAGGATGGCTGTCCTGTGCTTTATGAATAATATCCACTTATAAGTGAATATATACCATTCATATCTTTCCAGGTCTGGGTTACCTTATGCAGGATGATCCTTTTGCCTGAAATTTCATGATTTTCTTGTTTTTAATAGCTAAGTAGTATTCCATACAGTCAAGACCTTTTTCCATCCTTTGATATTTTTAAATAATTTTTATTTTTTATATTAATCACAGGTTATTTACTTTGTATCCCAGCTGTAGCCCCTTCCTCATTCCCTCCCAATCCCACCCTCCTTCCTTCATCTCCTCCCTGCACCTTTCCAAGTCCATTGATAAGGGAGGTCCTCTTCCCCTTCCATCTGACCCTAGCTTATCAGGTATCTTCAGGACTGGCTGCAATGTCCTCATCTGTGGCCTAGCAAGGCTGCTCCTCCCTTGGGCGCCGGGGGTGGGGGGAGGGAGTCAAAGAGCCAGCCACTGAGTTCATGTCAGAAATAGTTCCTGTTCCCCTTACTAGGGTACCCACTTGGATACTGAGCTACCATGGACCACATCCAAGGAGGGGTTCTAGGTTATATCCTTGCATGGTCCTTGGTTGGAGAATCAGTCTCCTGTGTCCAGATATATTTGGTCCTTGTGGAGCTCCTGTCCTCTCCAGGTCATACTAACTTCTCCTTCTTTCATATGATTCCCTGCACTCTGCCCAAAGTTTGGTTATGAGTCTCAGCATCTGCTTTGATACACTGTTAGGTAGAGTCTTCCAGAGGCACTCTGTGGTAGGCTCCTGTCCTGTTACTTGTATTCTCCTACTTCTGATATCCATCCCATTTGTCTTTCTAAGTGAGGATTGATCACTTAACCCAGGTCCTCTTTCTTGTTTATCTTTTTTAGGTGTACAGATTTTAGTATGTTTATCCTATCTTATAGGTCTAGTATCCACTTATAAGTGAGTATGTACCTCAAGATCCATTCTCTCATATTTTATTTAATTTCTTTCTTCAAATACTTGAACTTTTTGTTCATATTAGTTTTTACCTTTCTTAGGTAGAGCTACACCAAGATATTTTATATTTTTTTTGTGGCTATTGTGAAGGGTATTGTATCCCTAATTTCTTTTCAATCCCTTTATTGCTTGTATAAGTGATGGCCATTAACTTTTTGAGTTAATTTTGTGTTCAGCCACTTTGTTGAAGGTGTTCATCAGCTGTAACAATTCTCTGGTAGAATTTTGGCTGTCACTTTTATATATATTGTATCACCTGTAAATAGCAATACTTTGACTTCTTCCAATTTGTATCCCCTTGATCTCCTTTAGTTGGCTTATTGCTCTAGTGAGAATGTCAAGGCCCATATTGCATAGATATGGAGAGAGTAGGCAGCCTTGTCTTGTCCTTGATTTTAGTGGAATTGCTTTAATTTTCTCTTAATTTAATTTGATGTTGGCTATGGGCTTGCTGAATATTGCCTCTACTGTGTTTAGGTATGTCCCTTGTATCCATAATATCTCCAAGACTTTTATCCTGAAAAGATTTTGGATTTTGTCAAAAGCTTTTTCAGCATTTGTTGAGATTATCATGCCTTTTTCTTTCAGTTTGTTTATATAGTGAATTACATTCATGGATATTTGTTTGATTAATCATCTCAGCATTCCTGGGAAGAAGCCTATTTGATCAAGGTAGATGATATTTTTTTATGATATTTGGATTTGGTTCACAAATATTTTGTTGAGCATTTTTACAGCAATGTTCATAAGGTAAATTGGTCTGAAATTCTCTTTTTTTCTTAGGTCTTTGTATGGTTTAATTATCAGGTTAATTGTGGCCTCATAGAATGAGTTAGGCAATGTGGCTTATGGTTCTATTTTGTGGAATATTTTGAGGTGTATTGATATTAGTTCTTCTTTGAAAGTCTTATAGAATTCTGTGTTAAAACCATCTGGCCCAGCACTATTTTATTTTATTTTTTTGTTTGGAGGTTTTTAATTACTGTTTCTATATCTTTGGGGGTTAAAGGTCTATTTAAATTGTTTCTCTAATCTTGATTTAAATTTTGCAATTGGTATATATCAAGAAAATGAACCATTTTTATTTAGGTTGTCTCATTTTGTAAAGTTTTTCTGAAGTAAGACCTAATGATTCTTTGGATTTCCTAAGTGTCTACTGTTATATCTCCCTGTTCATTTCTGATTTTATATAGTTTGGCCAAAGATTTGTCTATCTTTTTTATTTTCTTAAAGAACCAGTTCTTGGTGTCCTTAATTCTTTGTATTATTCTCTTTTATTTCTAATTTACTGATTTCAGCCCTGATAGTAATTATTTCCTGTTGGCTCTGCTTCTTGGGTGTGTTTGCTTCTTTTTGTTCTAGAGATTTCAGGTGTGGATTTCAAATGCTAGTATGAGACATCCGTACTTTCTTTGCTATGAACTTTCCTTTTAGCACTGTTTTCATTGTGTTCCATAAGTTTGGGTATGTTGTGACTTCATTTTCATTGAATTCTAGAAAGTCTGTCATTTATTTAATTCCTCCCTGATTCATAGGTCATTGAGTAGAGAGCTGTTCAGATTTCATGTGTGTTAGCTTTCTGTTGTTTCTAATGATTTTAAAGTCCAGATTAATCCATGGTGGGCTGATAAGATATAAGGACGTATTTCATTTTCTTGTATGTGTTGAAGCTTGCTTTGTAACAACTATGTAGTCAGTTTCAGAGAAGGTTCCATGAGGGGCAGAGAATAAGGTATATTTGTGTGTGTGAGTCTGTGTGTTTGGAAAGAATGTTCTCCACATATCTTTTAGGTCCATTTGGTCCATAACATAATTTTCATTATTTCTCTGTTCAGTTTCTGTCTTGATAACCTGCTTATTGGTGAGAGAGGGTGTTGAAGTTTCCCACTGTTAATGTGAGGGGTTTGATGTGTGCTTTAAACATTAATAATGTTTCTTTAATGAATATTGCATTTGGGATACAGATATTCAGAATTGAGATGTCATCCTAGTAGATTTTTTCTTTCCTTACTCATCTGTTTTGACTAATTGTAGTTAAAATATATTTTATTACATATTAGTATAATTGTTCCAACTTGCTTCATGGATCCATTTGCTTTGAAATCCCTTTTCTAGCTGTAGGAGGTCTCTAGTAGAATTTTTGGGATCACTCAGGTATACTATCATATCATCTGCAAATAGGGATAAATTGACTTCTTCCTTTCCAAACTGTATCCCCTTGATCTCCTTCAACAGTCTTATTGCTATAGCAAGGACTTTCAGAACTATGTTGAAGAGATATGGAGAGAGTGGGCAGCCTTGCCTTCTCCTGATTTCAGTGGGATTGATTTAAGTTTCTCTCCATTTAATTTGATGTTTGCTGTAGGCTTGCTGTATATTGCCTTTACTATGTTTAGGCATGTGCTTTGTATCCCTGATCTCTCCAAGACTTTAAACCTGAATGGATGTTGGATTTTGTCAAACGCTTTTTCAGCATTTAAGGAAATGATCATGTGGTTTTTTTCTTTCAGTTTGTTAATACGGTGGATCACACTGATGGATTTCCATATATTGAACCAAACCTGCATACCTGGGATGAAGCCTACTTAGGAATAGTGAAAGATATCTTTGATGTGATCTTGTATTCGGATTGCAAGTATTTTGTTGAGTATTTTTGCATCAATGTTCATAAGGGAGATTGGCCTGAAATTCTTTGTTTGTTGGGTCTTTGTAAACACCTTCAGCAAAGTGACCAGATACAAAATTAACTCTAAAAAATCAGTAGCCCTCCTGTTTACGAAAGACAAATGGGCTGAGAAAGAAATTAGGGAAACAACACCCTTCACAATAGCCACAAAGGACATAAAGTACCTTGGTGGGAACCTAACCAAGCAAGTCAAAGACTTGTATGAAAAAAATTTCAAGTCTCTGAAGAAAGAATTAGAAGAAGATATGAGAAGATGGAAAGATCTCCCATTCTCATGGCTTGGCAGGATTAACATAGTAAAAATGGCTGTCTTACCAACAGCAATCTACAGATTCAATGCAATTCCCATCAAATTACCAACTCGATTCTTTACAGACCTTGAAAGAAAAAGCCTCAACTTCATATGGAACAACAAGAAACCCAGAATTGCTAACACAATCCTCTAAAATAAAAGACCTTCTGGTGGTATTGTCATCCCTGATCTTAAGCTGTACTATAGAGTAACAGTTATAAAAACTGCATGGTACTGGCATAGAAACAGAATGGTGGATCAATGGTACTGAACAGAAGACCCAGAAATAAACCCACACATTTATGGACACCTGATCTTTGACAAAGATGTCAAAACAATACAATGGAAAAAAGATAGCATCTTCAACAAATGGTGCTGGTCTAACTGGATATCTACACATAGAAAAATGCAAATAGATCCATATTTATAACCCTGCACAAAACTAAAGTCCAAATGTATCAAAGACCTCAACATAAACCAGACACATTATATCTGTTAGAAGAAAAGGTGGGGAATACCCTAGAACTCATTGGTTCAGGAGACAACTTCCTGAACAGAATACCAACAGCACAGGCTCTAAGAGCAATAATCAATAAATGGGACCTCAAGAAACTGAAAAGCTTTTGTAAAGCAAAGGACACTGTCATCCAAACAAAATGACTGCCTACAGATTGGGAAAGAATCTTCACCAACCCTTTTTCTGACAGAGGGCTAATACCCAGTTTATATAAAGAACTAAAGAAGCTGAAAAGAAGCAACCAAGTAATCCAATTAAAAAATGGGGAACAGAGCTAAACAGAGAATTCTCTGTGGAGGAATATCGAAAGGAAGAGAAACACTTATAGAAATGCTCAATGTCATTAGCCATTAAGAAAATGCAAATCAAAAAGACCCTGAGATTTCACCTTACACCCATCAGAATGGCCAAGATTAAAAACTCAAGTGACAACACATGCTGGAGAGGTTGTGGATAAAGGGGAATCCTCCTCTACTGCTGGTGGGAATGTAAACTTGTACAACCACTCTGGAAAAGAATCTTGTGCTTTCTCAGACAACTAGGAATAGCACTTCCTCAAGATCCAGCCATTCCACTCCTAGGCATATATCCAAAAGAGGCTCAAGTACACAACAAGGACATTTGCTCAACCATGTTTGTAGCAGCTTTATTTGTAATAGCCAGAAGCTGAAAACAGCCCAGTTGCCCCTCAACTGAAGAATGGATGCAGAAATTGTGATACACCTACACAATGGAATATTACACAGCAATTAAAAATAAGGAAATCATGAAATTTGCAGGTAAAAGATGGGACCTGGAAAGGATCATCCTGAGTGAGCTGTCCCAGAAGCAGAAAGAAACACACAGTATATACTCACTCATATATACATGTAGTATAGGATAAACCTACAAAAATCTGTACATCTAAAGAAACTAATCAAGAGAGAGGACCCTGACTAAAATGCTCAATCACCATCCGGAAAGGCAAAGAGGAAGGATATCATAAGAAGAAGAAAACAGGAAACAAGCTAGAAACTTGCGAGGGAGGGCCTCTGAAAGGATCTGCCTGGCAGACTATCAAAGCAGATGTTGAGACTTATGGCCAACTGTTGGGCAGTGTGCATGGAATCTTATTTAAGAAGTGGTAAATAGTAAGATCTGGAGAGGACAGGAACCCCACAAGGAGAGCAACAGAACCAGAAATTTGAACACATACATCTTCCCAGAGACTCATACTCCAACCACGGACTATTCATGGAGATAACCTAGAACCCCTGCACAGATATAGCCCATGGCAGTTTAGTGTCCAAGAGGGTTACAAAGTAATGGGAAGAGGGACTGCCTCTGACATGAACTGATTGGCCTGCTCTTTGATCACCTCTCCCTGAGAGGGGAGCAGCCTTACCAGGCAGCAGAAGATGACAATGCAGCCACTCCTGATGAGATCTGATAGACTAAGATCAGAAGGAATAAGAGGAGGACCTCCCCTATTTTGGACTTGGGGAGGAGCATGCGGGAAGAAGAGGGAGGGAGGGTGGAGTTGGGAGGGTGGGGGGAGGGGCTTATGGTGGGAATACAAAGTGAATAAAGTGTAATTAATAAAAATAAAAAAGTCGAGACCTCCTTCCTCCTTGGCACGGCAACACAGCAGACTCGTCTTTCTCAGCGCAGACCTAACTGCCTGGGGTCTACAGCTGCTGAGGCAGAGCTCCAACGCTTTTAGTGGCAAAGGCCAGCAGTACGTGTCTCGGAGTCCCAGATTTGCAGGCGGCTGCACCATCCTACCAGGGCCCGAGTCTGCTAGACGCCATACTAGGTCCACAGGATTGGACCCGCCCAATCCCACAGTGACAGAGAATATGCTATGTACTCACAAAAGCTAGGCAGAAACGCCATACAAGCTAGACACACCAGGCGCTGGACCTCCCAAGCTGGAGAGCACAGTGAAGAGACCCCAAGACTTCCCAGAAAACATTGGGACTAGCGACCCAGTCTCCAGTTTCAGCGGGAATTTCTAACCTGGCTGTTGAGTAGCACTGAGCTGGCGGGGCACAACAGCCCTTCAGTTAAAGATTAACCAGGGCCAAACCAGAGAACAGAGAGGCTGATTACCCCGAACCCTACTGATGTGGCCACCCTGAAATCTCTAACTGCAGAAAGACCTCAGAACCTGGCAGCGACAGCAGCACAGAACGGGTGGAACACATCAAAGAAGCAGGGCCAAACCAGAGAGCAGGGAGCTTGGATACCCCTGTCTCTGCCAAGTGACCTGCCTGTAAGTGAGTGCACCCTTGAGAATCTACAGATCCCCAGATCCTGGGTCCTTCTAAAACAGAAGCCAGGCATCGAACCCCCTCCCACCCATATACCCACTTTGGGAAACAGGTTCACTAGGGACATTGAAGTTCCTGCTCTGTGGGTCTAATTGAGGAGTTAAGGCAGTTAATGCCATAAATTGCTCTGCGATCATCACTAGCACCTGCGACATATACAGTGTAGAGCCCCTCCCACACACTCAAGGGTTCAACATTAGCCATCATTCTGTCCCTCGAGACGCACATCCACGCACACTTACACACATACACACACACACACACACACACACACACACACACAAGCTTGTATTTGCCCCGTTTGTGCCTGCGTACTTTTCTCCCACAGGTACAGCTAGTCCTCAGCACATGATGAGAGTTCTCAGCTTCCTGAAGAACTCTCCAGACACCAGAGAGAGACAATACCAGTCTGATCTGCAGAATCCAAAAACAAACAGGGAAGTTTTCAGACAAGCCAATGGCCAGGGGAAGGCAAAAGAACACTTCCAACATAAATCAGGACATCATGACTTCACCAGCAAACCCCTAAATCAATGGATACTCCAATTCATCAGAAGCACAGGAAAATGATTTTAAAGCCATGCTTGCCCAATTATTTGAGGCTCATAAGGAGTGAATGAACAAATCTTTCAAGGACTTGGCCAGTCAACTGGAGATAAAGAAAGAAGAAATAGACAAAATCCTTAAAGAAACACAGGCAAACATAGCCAAACAAATAGATACACAAGTAGAGGAAAAATTAGTGGCATATAAAAAGGAAATGAACAAAGAAATAGAGGCCATCGTAGAGAGACAGGAATCCAAATTC
>REGO01000372.1:814942-873768 GCA_010120015.1 Rhombomys opimus
ATGATAAACATAATGAAATCTACACACCTAAAGAAGATAATCAAGAAAGTCGATATGGGTGAAGATGATCAATCCTCATTTAGAAAGACAAATGGGATGTGCATTGAAGGTATGACAGGAATCTACCGCAAAAGGCATCTGAAAGACTCTACCTAGCAGTGTTTCAAAGCAGACACTAAGACTCATAACCAAACCCTCGGCAGAGTGCAGGGAATCATATGAAAGAAGCGGAGTTAGTATGACATAGAAAGGATAGGAGCTCTACAAGGACCAAATATATCTGGGCACAGGGTCTTTTCTGAGACTGACACTCAACCAAGGACCATCTATGGATATAACCTAGAACTTCTGCTCTGATGTGGCCTGTGGTAGCTCAGTAACCAAGTAGTTTTCCAAAGTAAGGGGAACAAGGACTATTTCTAACAGGATCTCAAGGTCAGGCTCCTTGACTCCCCCCCCCCCGCAAGGGTGGAGCAGTCTGGTTAGGCCACAGAGGACGACTCTACAGTCAGCCCTGAAGATACCTGATAAAACAGAGTCAAATGAAAGGGGAGGAGGTCCTACCCTATCAGTGGACTTGGAAAGGGACAGGGAGGAGACCAGCGAGGGAGTGTGGGGTTGGGGAGGGAATGGCGGAGTGAGATACAGCTGGGACACAGTTATCAAAATATAACTAAAAAGAAAAATAAAATTAAAAAAAATAAAAAAGTAAAAAAAAATCCTTTTTCCAGCCCTTTACTCTGAGACAACATCTATCTTTGTTGCTGAGGTATGTTTCTTTCATGCAGAAGAACGATGGATCCTGTTTTTTTGCATTCATTCTGTTAGCCTGTGTCTTTTCACTGTGGAATTAAGTCAATGTTGAGAGATATTAATGACCAATAATTGTTTACACTAGTTATTTTATTGTTGATAGTGGTAGTGTGTGTGTGTGTGTGCTTCCTTTTTTTTGGGCTTGCTGGTGTGGGGTTATTTATTTTCTGTTTGTCTATCTATCTTCTATCTATTTATTTATTTTTTGGTGTACTTAACCTCCTTTGGTTGGAGTTTTCCTTCTACTATTTTTTGTAAGGCTGGGTTTGTGGATAGATATTATTTAAATTTACTTTTGTAATGGAATATCTAGTTTTCTCCATTCATCTTGATTAAGTTTTGCTGGGCTGGCATTGGTAGTCTCTTCACATCTGTGATATATATCTACCCAGGTATGTCAGGCTTTTAGATTCTCTGTTGAGAAATCTGATGTAATTCTGATAGATGTTGGCTGTTTTCCCTTTTACCACACAGAGACTAGGATTTATTTGATTAAAGTAAAGCACAATCCTGGGCAATAGTTACTCCATCCTAAACCTCCAAGCCTGTATAGTTTCCTCCCATTCAAATTTCTCACATCATACTTGCTTTTAGTTATATCTTAAGGCCAATTTATCTCTCCTCATGGTTCCAAGGCCTCTCCTGATGACCTTTCCTCTCCAACTTCTCCCAGTCACTTCCTTCTCCTCCCCTCCAGACCAGGATGTCCCACCTGATTCTCTCCATTGCTCATTATTGGCTGGTTGTTTTATTGACAATACAGAGAATACTGCTAGGTAGAGTCTTTCAGAGGCCTTCTGCGGTAAGCTCCTTTCTTGTTACTTCTTTTCTCCTACTTCCAATGTTCATCGCATTTGTCTTTCTAAGTGAAGACTGATCATCTTACCCCAGGTCCTCTTTCTTGTTTGTCTTCTTTATGTATACATATTTTAGTATGTTTATCCTATCTTAAATGTCTAGTACCCATTTAAAAGTGAGTATATACTGTGTGTGTCTTTCTGCTCCTGGGTTACCTCACTATGGATGTTCTTTTCTAGATCCTACCATTTGCCTGCAAATTTCATGATTTCCTTGTTTTTAATTGGTGAGTATTATTCCATTGTGTAAAAGTAACACAATTTTTATATCCATTCCTCTGTTGATGGATATCTGGGTAGTTTCCTGGTTCTGGCTATTATGAATAAAGCTGCTACAAACAAGGTTGAGCAAATGGTGGCATGTTTACACAAACTTGAGAAAGGTGATGATTAGAATAAACATTACAATGCAATGTCCTGATTGAAACCAGATAGTGTGGTAGAGAAATCAGCATTTGAATGAACAAGGGTAAATTTTATTCGTTCCATAAGAACATTATACCAACATTTCCACCTTTACATCCAATAAGAGGCTCCTTTTCTTTTAATGCAATAATAATTATAAAAGTTATGAAAAATATTAGGTAAAATTTACATATACAAGGTAAAGTCCATGTATATTTGGCACTTAGGAGAAAGAATCTGATTATACTATCTTGACAAGTTTACAGCTTTATACCTAAATTAACTTTTATTCTTATTGTTATTACCTATATGAAAACATTTTCTTAAATTCTAAACGAATTAATCTTAACTGTAGAACTCTAACTTTTTGGTCTTCAACACAACAGACTTGAGAATAAAATCATTTACTGGATTAAATAGGAAGTTTATGTTATGGGCTGGAGAGATGGCTCAGAGGTTAAGAACACTTGCTGTTCTTCTAAAGGTCCTGAGTTCAGTTTCCAGCAATGGCATGGTAGCTCATAACCATCTCTAGTAAGATCTGGTGTGCAAGCAGAATGTTAAATCTTTAAAAAAATGAAGTATATGTTACAAGCTTCCAAAAAAATAAATTAAAAAAATTGACAGAGACAGTTTGCTGCCTGAACAATCACACAAAACTCTGTATAACATTGGAGCATCATCTTTAGCCTTCTGGCTCAGAATATTTGACAGACATATATGAGAAACAGGAACTATTTAGGACTTGCTTACCCTGTCTTGGCAGAGTTCAGCAGTCAAGTTGTCCTGCACTTAAGCTTGCCCATTATTAGTAGAATTCTGTCTGTCATGATAGAAAGGCACTTTTTTTTTTTTTTTTTTTTTTGCTTGGGTGTAGTATGTCTGATACATTTGAAGCCATCTCCATATGGAAGTTTTTTGATGCTCATCATCTTTTTTGAGGTAGGCTGGGTACTGTGAGGAGATGACATGATTCTTGAAAAAATTTTAAAATAATAAAGACATTTTTAAAATGTTATATTTGATAGGTCTCTGAGATTTTTGAAGATTTATTTATTTTTATGTAATCATATCTATCTGTTAACCCTAGGATGTATACTCCTGACTAGTGTCTGATATGAGTATGAGTTAATCAACTAACAGTTAACTTGCATTACCCAATATTCTAACCTTATTTTCTCTCTGAATAAGATCATTAACAATTTATAACTATCTCCCAATGACAATAAACATCATAGCCCCAGAAAACAACCAAAAACCTTCCCAGTCCCCTTTAAAGGAAATTGGAAGTCTTTCTCATGATTTTTTTCTAGCTGACTTTTTGGACATGCAGAAACCTTCTTAGGGGGCCCAAAGGAAATTGAGAAAATGGTGAATCAAGCAGACATTAACATTTGTGGTTCAGTCTTTGAATGTTGAGAAATTTCAGGCTTAATAGAAGTCCTCTTTGGAATAGTCTAAAATGCCGGACCAACCGAGATTAGCAGCTTTCTTCAAAGCTCTCTTGGAAGCAGGCTTTGATAAGAAGCAGCAATTGAAGCAAGGTAGAAACAAGCAGAATGCTGGAACATGCAAGATACTGAAACAGATGTGTCAATGTCTCAGCATGCTGAAAGGATAAATTCTGTGAGGTTTGATCCAGCATCCCAGGTGTCCCTTCCTTTGTTCTGAAATCATATAATGTCTCCACAAGTATTATACAGCCCTAAAAATACAAATGTATGGGATGTGCAGGATGAAACCAAACTGTAAAGCAATTTTGTCATCTATGTCAATTAAAAGGTTAGCATAATACATTTTAAGAATATTGTAGGAATAAAGTGTAATTAATAAAAGTTAAATAAAAAATTTAAAAAAAAAGAATATTGTAGCCAAAGATTTATTGGCCATGTAATATTGAAGTTCCGGCTGGAGACATTTTTTATGTCTCAGTCAGTTTCAGAGTTGTTTCCATGTGAAGGAATCAGCAATTTATGTTACTTGTTCTATTTAGTCTTCTTGATTTCTCTCATCTTGTGTGTGGCCAATATCTTCAGGTGGTCTTCTTCTGTTATTTTCTGATTTTTATTAGTTTTGATGGAATGCATAATTTCTCTTCTCCTGTATGAACATATGCAAAACCGCTTCCCCATCATAACTTGGACTTTTTATATTTTAATATTTTATATTTTATAATACTTTAATATTTTATATTTTAATATTGCTTTTAATATTCTTTGTTCGTTCTGTACATTTAGCATTTTGAATATATATTTTTGTTCTGTAAGCTTCTTGTTTCATACTATATTCTTAATTTTTTAGACTTTTGAATAGGTATCTTGTCACTTTCAATCTACTGTTCTCTGTTTATACCTTTTATTATATCTATACCTCAACAAATATTTTATGACAGAAACAGATATTATTCCTATGGGTTATCTGATTATTTTCCTGATTTTGTTGCTAGGTCAGATGTTTACCCCCCCCCCCATGTGAATGTTGACTTCTACATACTTGATTTAAAGTACCTTATAATGGCATAATAAAGTGAAGAGTAATAACACATTTTATTTTACTTTTTTTGAAGAAAAGGAACCAACAATAGCTGCTAGTATCACTACGCTATGCTGGCTCTACTACTCTTTAAAAGTTCAAAGAACAATAACTAATAAAACAAACCCTATGTTATCAGAGCTGGTCCAGGAAACCCAACAGGATATATAGGGTCACAAGAATAGGAAAAAGAGTCAGGGACATCAAGTCGTACAAAGATCCCAAGCTATCAACAATAACACAAATACAGAGGATCTATGTCAGACCTATTCAGGCTAAATGATTGCTGCCTCATATTCTTTGAGCACCTATGGGCACTGCAGTGTTCTGTCAATATTCTATTTTGTTTTGTTTTTTGAAATGAAAAGGAGGAGAGGGGATAAGATAGGTGGAGGCTAGTACTTGGAGAAGTGGAGGGAGAGAAAACTAAGGTCGAGATTTATTATATGAAGTAAGAATTTAAAAGAGAATTAAAAAAAATCATGTCCATAGCACTTGACTTTGGCTGTGAAGCTAGAACAGTTTTACTCTCATTTAAAGCACTGCTTTTTGTTTTATATTTTATGATCAACTCACCAAGATGCTGCTCTTACTTAACTTTCTCATTGATTTTTTTTAATGTCTTAACTTTCATTGTTCTGCTTTTAGATTATAGGAAATAAGACAAAAAAATTGAGGTGACATTATCACCTTAAAAGACAGAAATTCAAAGTATTTGGCAATCTTAATTATTTTTGTTAACACTTGTAATTCTCAGAAAGTAGCTTTTAAGTATTCTTATAACAGTCATAATTTAAATGTTTTGATCCTTCATCATAATTATTTGAACAGTGCACTATTTTTTTCTGATAAGTGTTAAATAACTTCCTTAACATAATCAAGCAATTGTGATGGTAGAGTTTTCTACTTTTACTGTTAATCTATAAAATCCCCTTAATTTCTTTCTGCCTTATACTTATATTAAAATTAAACATTATATTCTGATCACTGTTTTATGTCCCCTAGCTCATTCCAGATATTTGCCAGTCCCCCCTCATCCAGTGCTAAGTTTTTTCTTTCTCTTTAGAAGCATCAAGAAACAAAAGCACAAGACACACTGCAGTCTTACAAACACTAAATCAAACCCCCTAAGATACAATATCAGGAACCATAATATACAAGCAAATCCTCAAAAATGTCATATGAGACAAAAACTCCACAAAATTATTATTGAGTTTACTCTGTTTTGGACATCTACTGCTGTTCACGGGCTGATCCCCAGATGTTAGTGATATACACAGTAAGAATTCACTGGTAGAAAAGTAAGTTTTCTTTGCAAAGAGTTTTAAATTAGAGATATCTTCTTGTTCAGGGATGGGAGCCCCTGTATTATTTCACAACTCACTTCTGGCATCCCTTGTAGCTTAAATTTATACATATTCTCAGTCTCTGTGAGTTCATATGTGCATATGTCAATTTTGTCTCTAAGACACTGTTTTTATGTTTTTGGAGTCATCTCTACAATCTATCTGCTTCCTCTTCTGCATAGATAGTTTTCTGAGTCCTATGGAGAGGAGTTTGATAATGACTTTCATTTAGGACTTAGTATTCCAAATCTACCATTCTATCAGCACTGTCCAGTTGTAGATATTGGTGTTAGTTTTCTTCTACTGAAAGAGAACACTTGTCTGATATTAGCTAAGCAAGGCATGGATCAATAGGGCTAACAAAATATTCATTGGGAGCCATTTTAATGTCATGTTCCTTTACAACAATAGTATTTTTCCACAGGGTATTGGTATGTGTACTTATTTAGTTTAAACTAATTTCCCACTTGTTCATCTTTTAATTGAAAATACATGTTTTAGATGAGTGGAATAAAAAGCTTATCCCCATTCACCACACTTTAGCCAGCACATACTGTTGCTTGAGATTTTCATCTTAGCCATTCTGACTGTGAAATGGAATCTCAGAGTCATTTTGATGTATATTTCATTGATGAGTAAGGAAGTCGAACATTTCTTTAAGTGCCTCTAGGTCATTTGAAATTCCTCTGTTGAGAACTCTCTGTTTAGTTCTATGCCCCATTTTTAAATTTGACAGTCTACAAATAGGGACAAGATCTTCACCAATCCTACATGCAACAAAGGGCTAACATCCAAAATACACAAGGAACACAAGAAATCAAAAGCAAAATAATTTTTTTTCTTAAAAGTTTATGTATCTACAGAGTCAAAACAAAACTACTAAATCCAGGATTTTCCATTGAGATAATGCTTCCTTAACAAATATTAAGCAAATACTTAATACAGATGTTGCAAATGTCTTGATTTTAATCTACTCAAAAATTGTTTGCTTTTTTGGTATGGTTGAAGTTATTCTAAATGTTACTTATATGTAAAATGGAAGAAATATTTTGCTAAGGCCATGTGTCTGAGGGAGAAGCATGTCTGCAGTTGATAAAAAAATGTAAAATAGTGATGTTTTGATTAAAAGAAGTGCTAAAATATCCCAACAAAAGCGGAAAAACTAAATCCTGTCTGCATGTAAAAATAATGAATATATACATAAGGTCACAAAGTATTAAATCAGGTAAACTTTATTCATTCCTGTCAAAATTGTCTCAGACAAATAGTTTTTATTTCTCATAGTATAAACTTGACCTACTGAAATTGTTCCTTATAGCTCTGCAATCTAACATCTTTCTCTCCCTACTGTTTCACTCCCTTTATCTCTCTCTCCTTTCCTCAACATCCAGCTATGTGCGTGTGTTTAGAAATAGCGCATGGTTATTATCATTTCTAAACCATAGGTTTACATGTCTGTTCTTTAACCTAGCACAATAACCTTTCTTTTTCTGCAGGACACAGATATTCCCTACTCCCATCATTACTTCTATGTACATTATTTAAAATTATCATAGACATAAAAAACTATCCTTAGAGAAGTAAGGGCTGAATAAAAAAGGAACAAAGGATTGTGTATTAGTTTATTTTGTATTGCTGTGATAAGATACTAGGACAAAGAAAGCAACAAAAATAATTTAATTTGGATTAAATTTCCAGTGGTTTAAAGCTTATGATGGGGGAATCAAAAGACATGGTAGAAGGCAGTTGAAGCAATAGTGGAGGGCTCGTGTTTTCATTCATAGGCAGGAAACAGAGAACAAATTAGGAATGGAGTGAGTCTTTTAAGACTAAAAACCTACCAAAACCAAGACCTGATTCTTTAAGAAAATCAACAAGATAGACAAACCCTTAGGCAAACTAACTAACTAAAAGGAAGAGAGACACTCTGCAAATCAACAAAATCAGAAATGGTAAGGGGTACATAACAACACTGAGGAAATCTGAGGAATCATTAGGACCTACTTCAAAAGCTTATAGTCAACAAAGATTGAAAAACCTAAATGTACTGGACAATTTTCTTCACAGATTTCTTTTACCAAAGTTGAGTCAAGATCAGGTAAATTAATTAAAAAGTCCTATATCCCCCAAGGAAAAAGAAGTAGTCATCAAAAGTCATCCATCCAAACAAAGCCAAGGCCAGATGGGTTCAGTGCAGAATTCTACCAGACTTTCAAAGAAGAGCTAACACCAATAGTCTTTAAACTATTCCACAAAGGAATTAAGAAGGAACCTTAATAACCTCATTCTATGAGGCAACCACCACCATGATACATGAACTACACAAAGACCCAACAAAGAAAGAGAACTTCAGACCTTTTCCTTATGAAGATTGCCACAAAAATACTCAATGAAATACTCTCAAAAAGATTTGAAGAAAACATCAAAGATGTTATCCACCATGACCAAGTAGGCTTCATCCCAGGCATTCAGGTGGAGTTCAATATATAGAAATCCATCAATGTAATCTGCCTTATAAAAAAACTGAAATAAAAAAATGACATTATCATCTCTTTAGATGCTGAAAAAGTATTTGATAATATCCATCACATGTTCATGTTTAAAGTTTTAGAGAGATCACGGATGCACGGCATATACTTAAACATAGTAAAGGCAATATGGTAAGCCTATAGTCAACGTCAAACTAAATAGAGAGAAACTTAAATCAAACTTTTCCCACTGAAATTGGGGACAAGACAAGGATGCTGACTCTCTTTATAGCTCTTCAACATAGTACTTGAAGTCTGAGCTAGAGCAATAAGACAACAAAAATAAAATAAACAAATATACATCAAAAAGAAAGAAGTCAAAGTATCACTATTTGCAGATGATATGATAGTACACATGAGTGACCACAAAATTTATAACAGAGAAGTCCTTCAGCAAAATAAACACCTTCAGCAAAATGGTGGGATATAAAATTACCTCAAGAACAAAAACCAAAATCAAACAAACAAAAAACCAGAGTAGCCCTGTATATAAAAGACAAAGGGATAAAAAAGAAATTAGGGGAAAAAACGTCCTTCTCAATAGCCAGAAATAACAAAAAGTAACTTGGTATAAATCTAACCAAGCAACTTGCATAAAAAATATTTCAAATCTTTGAAGAAAGAAATTAAAGAAGATATCAGAAGATGGAAGGATCCCCCATGCTCATGGATTGGGAGGATTAACATTGTCAAAATGGCCATCTTGCCAAAAGCAACCTACAGATTCAATGCAATTCCCATCAAAATGCCAACACAAATCTTTATAGATCTTGAGAGAACAATTCTCAGTTTTATATGGAAAATTAAAAAAGATCAGAATAGCTAAAACCATCCTGTATAATAAAATAACTTCTGGAGGTATCTCCATTCCTGATCTCAAGTTGTATAGAGCAACAGTAACAAAACTGGCATGGAAATGGCATAGAAACTGATTGAAGGATCAATGGAATCACATCAATATCCCTGAAATAAACCCACTTATGGATACCTGAGTTTTGATAAAGAAGCCAAAGCCTTACAACAGAAAAAACACAGCATTTTCAACAAATGGTGCTATGTTCACTGCATGTCTACATGTATAAAAATGCAAATAGATCCATAGTTCTGATCCTGCACAAAACTAAAGTACAAGTAAAGATCTCAAACCAGAAACACTGAATCAGTTAGAAGAAACATTGGGGAAGAGCCTTGAATGCATTAGCACAGGGAACAACTTCCTGAACAGCACATAAAGAGCTCAGGCTCTAATGATCAACAATCAATAAGTGGGACCTCATGAAACTGAAAAGCTTCTGTAAAGCAAAGGAAATGGTCAAGAGAACAAAACAACAGCCTACAGTCTTGGAAAATATCTTCACAAACACTATATCTGACAGAATATAAAAATATAAAAAGGACTCAAGAAATTAAACAACAACAAACCAAGTAATTCAATTAAAATATGTGGTACAGAAGTAAACAGAGAAGCATATTTCTAAGCATTTCTATTTCTAAGCATAGAAATAACAAATGTTGGAGAAACACTCAAATGTCCATAGTCATTGGGGAAATGAAAATCAAAATGACTCTGAAAAATCTCACACCCATCAGAATGGCTAAAATAAAAAACTCAAGTTACAACACATGGTAGAGAGGATGTGGAGAAAGGGGAACCCTCCTCCATTGCTGGTGGGAATGTAAACTTCTACATCCACTTTGGAAATCAGTCTGGCACTTCCTCAGAAAATTGGGAATAGCCATGCCCAACTACACCACTTCTGGACATTTATTCAAAAGTTGCTTAATCATATAACAAGGATATTTGCTCAGCTATGTTCTTAGCAGCTGTATGTATAATAACCAGATATTAGAAGCAACCTAGATGTCCTTCAAACTTGAATGGATACAGAAATTGTGAAATATATATATACAATGTAATACTACTCAGGTGTTAAAAACAAGAAAATCATGGTAGAAACTAGAAAAGATCATCCTGAGTGAGGTATCCCAGAAGCAGAAAGACACACATGGTATATACTCACTTATAAGTAGATATTAGACATTTGTACACCTAAAGAAGCTAAGAAATGCAAACGGGATGGACATCGGAAGAGGGAGAAAACAGAGAGCCTACCACAGAGGGCCCCTGAAACAGTCTTCCCAGCAGGGTATCAAAGGAGATGCTGAGACTCATAGCCAAACTTTGGGCAGAATGCAGGGAATCCTATGAAAGAAGGGGGGGATGAAAGACTTGGAGGGGAAACTAGCTCCACAAGGAGAACAACAGAACCAAAAATTCTGGGCCCAGGGATCTTTTTGGAGACTGGTACTCCCACCAAGGACCATGCATGGAGACAACCTAGAACCCCTGCACAAATGTAACCCATAGAAGCTCAGTGTCCAAGTGGGTATCTTAGCAAGGGGAATAGGGACCGTCTCTGACATGAACTCAGTGTCTAGGATCAGACGCAAGGGGAGGAAGACCTTACTTATCAGCAGACTGGGGAGGGTCATGGGAGGAAAAGGGGAGGGAGGGTTGTATTAGGAGGGAGCAAGGGAGGGCCTACAGCTGGGATACAAAGTGAATAAATTGTAATTAATAAAAATAAATAATTTAAAAGAACAGAGAAATGGAATAATTTGTTAAAAAATAATTATAAAGAAAAAAAAGCCTTCTTGTAGTTACACATATTCTCCCGCTCATCATACTTAATAACTAATATTAGACAATGCAAAGCTGACTTGGTTTTCATTTTTAATGTAAAACATCAAAAAATTCCATATAAATTATAAAGTACAGTATTCTTTTTGTCTTTTTTTCCATTAGAAATCAAGGTAATATATTCCTCATTTCTCTTCTGATGTGCAGTGAAGGTCACTGAAAATGAGCAACAGATGTTCTATCCTGGCATATTGCCATCATCTTTATAGCATTTGGGGCATTAGTTCTTATTTAATAGTTGTGTATACTTTTTGAACTCCATATCATATTGCCAAAGAAAAAATAAAATTTCAGAAGCCTATTGTAAACTTTTCATTGATCAAATATTTGTTTGCAAAATCACAAAGATTTATGTAACAGTATTACAAGGAGCATACATGAACAGTTACTTTATCAAAGAAGAACAGCACATGAATGTATCTCTGTAGAATTTAAAGTATTTCCAAGATCTATTCAATTTCTTTTCTTTTAAATTTTGAGATTTCATTTATGAGTATACAGTACGTACATCATTCTGCCTCCTTTCCCTCCAACATCTTCCACATATCCCCACTTATATTTGTGGGTTATCTTAAATTAGTATTATTACATTTATAGATATATACAATATACAAATGTAAATATAAAATAAAGATAAAACATTTGAATCTAATCAATTTTACCTGTGTGTTTATATTGTGTGTATAATTTTAGGACTGACTATTTGGGCTTTCAGAAAAGAATTTTGAAGAGGACAAAAGAGAGGCTGAAGGGAGAAAGGAGGACAAAAAGATCTAAGCACACATATTTGAAAAGCCTTAAGAGATTGCTTTGTTTGCCTTAAAATTATATACAATTATATGTTACTGAGTAGCTCTATAGTCTCTGTGAAGTAATAATGCCTTTCTGAAAACTGTAGAACTTGCAATTCCATGACTGTTTTTAAAAAAAATTAAAAAGTGAATTTTCTTGTTTCATATGCAAAGTACTACCTCATACCAGTGTGTTAGTGATTGAGTCAGTTATGGGGTTTTGGAGTTAGTAAACATTGAATATAATTTTTTACGATATAAGTAAACTGCATGGGAAGTGCAATGAACATGAAAGCATCTACCTGAAAATATTGCATAAGGGGCACAAATTCCATAATTATTTCAGACATACAAAAACTGAATAACTTATGCAATTTTAAGGATATTATAAGGATAGTTGGCTTGATTGTTCAATATGTATTAATCTTCCTTATTCACTGTAATTTTACATTTTAGAACCGGAAAACATCACCCATGATTAAGGGTCCAGAACTCCTCTTGTCAGTTATGAATCCTACAATGTTGAGAATTTATTCTTCTGGTCTGAGGTAGATAGGATTTATTCTTCTGGAAAAGGCAATAACTATGTAGTTAGTAGAGAATTTGCCCTCATAAATTCTTCATACCATTATTCATTGCTGTAAGCTCATAAAAGAATTGGGAGGAATTCTGATTTATGGTCTGAATCAGCAGAAAAACTTTAAGTGTTTGGATTCAAATATATAGCACATGGAACATTTCAGTCTCAAGGAAACAGGTATCTTAGATTGATTGCTCTTTGAACTTTTAAAATCTGATACAATTTTTACTCACATAAATTGTTTCAGTGATATAACTGTCACCAGGAGTGAACTAATAAGCTAAGTTTTCACCAAAAACATCTTCTCTTGAGTTTTATGTCAAAACCTTAAACATATGAAATTTAGTATTAGTTTAGTGACTGATGTCACAAACACACATCATTTCCAGCTCTCTTATTTTAATGATTATAGACTCAACATTTTCCATCTCTGTGATAAATTAGCATAGTCTATTTTTACTATATAAGGAGAACAATATTCCAAACAACTTCATCATTTCAAACTATGTCTATCATTATTTATATACAAAGTCTGCCTAAGAAGAGAATATTCAAGTTTAAAAGTCCAATGTTTGGATTCTCAAAAATTTTAACAGGGAGGATTGGTAGAATAGTGTTTTAAAGTAATAAATAGCATTGATATTCTTTTAAGCATAATGTTAATATAACAGAATTATATGTTTGTTGGTTATAGCAAACTATGTAAGTTAATACTATATAAATTCATTCATTAACTTACTATTTTATTATAGAGAATTAGAAAATATTTTTAAAATATTTTGAGGAGATAAAACCATGTTAAAGGAATTTCTAATCACTAAGAAACTGCTGTAAAGGACAAAGAAAAAGGCATTTTTTTGTGAAGTGAAGAATAAATTCACACAAGAGGGCACAGGTAATAAACAATACCAGGACAGCTCAGAACACCAAAAAATTAACAATGAAGTTACATGAGTTAATAAATACTTATTAGTAATGGTTCTGAATATTAACAGTTTCAACTCCCCTGTTAGAAGACTGAATGTAGCAGAGTATATATAAAAATAGATACACCACTTTTTTGGTTGTCCAACTTCTAAGAAACAGACCCCTGTTAGTAGAGATAAAACTGTGTTAGTGTGAAGAAGTGAAAGCGACTGGGTAGTACAGAGACATAGACTAGAAACAAACACAACAGGCAAACAAACAAACAAACAAACAAAAAACAAAACAAAAGAAAAACACACAAAGAAATAGTTCCTAATGATATTCTACTTTACTCACAGGTTAGTGCCTCTCATCAGAGGAGAGTCTTCTGAAGTGGAGGTGTCCGTCAGATCCCTCACCTAGGAGACAGGGGAACCCTTATGAAAAGGGAAAGGAAGGAGCCTAGGCATCAAAGGGAATGGAGGACACCAGGAGAACAGGGGTTACTAACTCAACTAAGCAAGGCTTGTATCAACTCTCCAGAGACTGAAATAGCAAACCTAGGGCCTCTGTGGATCTATGCCAAATCCTCTGTCTATGTGTTATGGATGTAAGCTTAGTATTTTTGTGGGATTCCTAACAGTGGTAGTGGGTGTGTTTCTGACTTTTTTCTTGCTCTTGGGCTTGTATCTTGCTTTGTCCTATTTGACTGTCATCTCTGGGAGCTTCTGACCCTCCATTCTTTTCTCTCTTGAATTGTCACCTGACAGAGACTTAATTTTTTTTACTTATTTTTATTGAAATTTAATTCTTGTCTCAAATATTACAACCTGAGCACAGTTTTCCTCACTCTACCCTCCCAGGTTCCCTTCTCCTTTCTCCCACATTCATTCTGATTCTGTTTTCTTTTCAGGAAAATACAGGCCCCCATGACATAGAACACACACACAATACTGCTTGGGTGAGCAAGAACCAGAGGCTGCATAACCAAAGATATAGAATAAAAACAAGTATTACTGGTCTAAATAAAATGCAGCAATAGATTGAATGAAGTCCAATGATATTGTGCTATCTTCATAGATCAGGGCTTTTTTTTTTTTTTCCCAGCCAGCATTAGAAAAACATTCTTCTGATGAAGATGGGAACAAATATAGAGACTCACAGCTAGACAATATGCAGAGAGTAAGACAATTTGGAACACATGTCCCTAAACAGGATATCTCTGTCAAATCTGTCTACTCTGGGCTCAGAAAAGCACACAAAAAGGAGGAAGAATATATACAAGCCAGACAGGATCAAGGACACCAGGAGAAAAATGTCCTTTAAATTAACAGACTGAAGCAAATATTAATTCACAGCAACTGAAGTAGCAAGCAGAGAGCAGTCACAGGGCTCCATCAAGTCCTCTGTATAAATGTTATAAACTTCTCTCAGTTTAGTAGAATTCTGGGCTTCCTGAACATATGAATGAGTGGGTCTCTGATTTTTGTACTTTCCCTTGGCACTCTTTTTTCTTTTGTTTGTCTTGTTCAATTTAGATGTATTTTTTAATCTATTTTTTATTTTCTTTATTTTTATATTAATTGCAGCTTATTCAGTTTGTATCACAGCTGTAGCCCCCCTCTCTTATTCCCTTCCAATCCCACACTCCATCCCTCATCTCCTCCCTGCCCCTCTACAAGTCCACTGATAGGGAAAGGCCTCTTTCCTTTCCATCTGACCCTAGCTTATCAGGTCTCATCAGGACTGGCTGCATTGTCTTTCCCTATAGCATGGTAAGGATGTTCCCCAATCAGGGGGAGGTGATCAAAAAACCAGCCACTGAGTTCATGTAAGAGACAGCCACTGTTCCCCTTACTAGGGAAACCACATGAATTCTGAGATGCCATGGGCTACATCTGTGCAGGGGTTTTAAGTTATCTCATGCATGGTCCTTGGTTGAAGTATCAGTCTCAAAAAAGAACCCTGTATCCAGACTTCTTGGTTCTGTTGTTCTCCTTGTAGATCTCTTGTCTCCTCCAGGTCTTTCTATCTCCCCCTTCATTCATAAAATTCCCTGCCATCTGCCCAAAGTTTGGCTATGAGTCTCAGCATCTGCTTTGATAAACTGCAGGGTAGAGTCTTTCAGAGGCCCTCTGTGGTAGGCTCCTGTCCTTTTTCCTGTTTTCTCTCGATTCTGAGGTCTGTCCCGTTTGCCTTTCAGAGAGAGGATTCATCATCTTACTCAGGGTCCTACTTCTTTAGCTTTGTTAGGTTTACATATTTTAGTATGTTTATCATATATTATAAATATAATAGCCACTTATAAGTAGGTATATACAATGTTTTTCTTTGTGGGTCTGGGTCACCTCACTCAGGATAATCTTTTCTAGTTCTCACCATTTGCCTGCAAATTTCATGAGTTCCTTGTTTTCTTTTTTTTGTTTTTTTTTGTTTTGTTTTGTTTTGTTTTGTTTTTAATAAAACCAGTTTTTGTGGTTTTATTTTAAACACAAATAAAACACGGACACAAGCCATCTACTCATTCTCTTCACTGCGCAGCCTGGCGTTGGGATTGGTCACTCTGATGGCCAGCTGTGCTGCTCTTTCTACGATGGCTTTCCGGTTCTTGGAGGACACATTGTGAGCAATCTCAGCACAGTAAGACTTGTTGCACATCAGCTGCACCTCCAGCTCTTTGACATTGTGGACCAGAAACTTCCGGAAGCCGCTGGGCAGCATGTGCTTAGTTTTCTTGTTGCTCCCATAACCAGTGTTGGGCATCAGGATCTGGCCCTTGAATCTTCTCCGAACCCTGTTGTCGGTACCTCTGGGTTTCTGCCAGTTTCGCTTGATTTTGACATATCGGTCTGACTGGTGCCTGATGAACTTCCTGGTCCTCTTTTTGATGATCTTGGGCTTCACCAGAGGCCGGAGGGCAGCCATGTTGCCTCAAAACAGATGGCAGCCACCTCGTAGGTAGCGCCGAGGAAGCTAGTTCCTTGTTTCTAATTGCTGAGTATCTTATTATATTTAAATTTGTTATCTTTTAGAAGCCTACTTTTTTCCAGTGAGAAAAAAAAAAAGGCAGTGGATCTGGACGAGATAGGAGGTGGAGAGAAACTTGGAGTAGTAGAGCGTGAGCAACTGTAGTCAAGATACACTGTATTAAAATAATCTATTTTTAATAAAAGGGGAAAGTAAAAATAAAATATGTCAAATGATTTTAAAAAGTCACCAAACTGAAAGACTTTTAGTGTCATATTTCTACAAGAAATTTAAAGAAGAACTGAAACCAATAAACTTCAAGTTATTTCATGAAATAAAGAAGGAAATGAGAGAGGAAAGGCTTAAGATAACTAAATCATTAAATGTTATCTATTCCATAATTAGATTAATAGACAGAAACATTTGATTATCTAAATAAAAGAAGAAATTCCTTAATGAAATGTAACAACCTTTCATAATAAAAACCATGAGCATGGTTTTATACCCAGTGAGAAGCCACTGTAGAAACCTTTTTTTCTTTTTTAGTGGTTGTCACTTAGAAACAGCTTCTTAGTTTGTGATTAGAAATTATGTCAATTTCTCCCTTCCAGTGCTGGAAACTCATCTGGCATGGGCCTGTGCAGACTCTGTGTATGCTGTCACCGACTTCATGAGTTTATATGTGCATTAATCCTGTTGTGTCTGGAAGGCATTATTTTCTTTCTTATTGTCTCCTATGTCCAAAGGCTCTTATACTCTTTTAACCTCCTCTTTTACAAATTTCCCAGGTCTTGAAGAGTAAGAATTGATAAGGAAAACTGTAACACATTTTTAAATTAAATTACTTGGATTTTTTTAAAAAAAATAGTTTGGATTTCTTGAGTCATTTATATATTCTGGATATCAGCCCTCTCTCAGATGTAGGTTTGGTGAAGATCCTTTCCCAATCTGTAGGCTGTCATTTTGTTCTGTTGACAGTGTCCTTTACTTTACAGAAGCTTTTCAATTTCATGAGGTGACATTTATTGATTGTTGATCTTAGAGCCTGAGCCCTTGGTGTTCTTTTCAGAAAGTTGTCTCCTTCGCCAATGAGTTCAAGGTTCTTCCCCACTTTTTCTTCTAAGACGTTTGGTGTGCCTACTTTTATGTTGAGGTCTTTGATCCACTTGGACTTTAGTTTTCTTCAGGGTGATAAATATGGAGCTATTTGCATTTTTCTACATGTAGACATCCAGTTAGACCAGCACCAATTTTTCAAGATGCTGTCTTGTTTTCCTTTGTATGATTTTGGCTTCTTTGTCAAAACTCAAGTATCCATAGGTGTGTGGGTTTATTTCTGGATATTCAGTTTGATTCCATTCATTCACCCTTCTGTTTCTATGCTGTTTTTATTATTGTTGCTCTTTACTACAGCTTGAGATTAGGGATGTAGATATCTCCAGAAGACCTTGTACATGATTGTTTTAGCTATTCTGGGTTTTTTGTTTTTTTTTTTCCAAATGAAAGTCAAGTATGGTTTGCATCCATGGTACTGTAAGTACTATAAAAACTGCAGTAGGAGTAAAGGAATAAATGATCTTAACCAGCATGGGAGAATGAATGTGTACAGTACAGAGCTGGCCAGCAACATGTGTTCACTGTGTGTAAACATCTTTTTATATTTTTTGAGACTGCTCCTCAGTTTATATATTCTGCCTGGTAGTAGAAACCTGGACTAAAACTCATGACAGGAAAAACGTTGGCACAATGGAAAAACTTACTTGTGTTGTTTAGCTAATCAATAATGTTAGCAAACATACTCCTAAATATTATAACTCTTCTCATAGATGTGTACTTTTCTCAACTTTGCTTTGAAGCACTTCATGCATGAAATACTAATTTATGTTAAGACTCATTACTTTTGTAAATAAATGTTAGTTTCTAGTCACATATGGTTTACCTTTATAACCTTACTCCACTTAAAGCTCTGTATACATTTTAACAATAATTAAAGTAATAAAGAACACGAATTTTTGAAAGTCCAAGAGTAGGTTCATGAAAAGTGTTGGTGGAAGAAAGAAAAGGGTAAAGAATATAATATAATTATATTTTCACATAAAAATTTTCAAAATATTCAATAGCATAACTGGTATTACATGTTTTATATTATGAATAAATAAAATTGAAATAAATACATTTATCGATACCTATTCTAAATATAGTATTTTAGTGAGTGAAATACTGAGATAAATGTTCAGTATAGGGCTGGAGAATGATATGAAAGAAGGGAGAGTTAGTATGACGTGGAAAGGATAGGAGCTCCAGAAGGACCAAATACATCTGGGCACAGGGGTCTTTTCTGAGACTGACACTCCACCAAGGACCATATATGGATATAACCTAGAACCTCTGCTCAGATGTAGCCTGTGGTAGCTCAGTAACCAATTGGTTTCCCATAGTAAGGGGAAGAGGGACTATTTCTGACAGGAACTCAATGGCAGGCTCTTTGACCTCCCCACCCCCCAAGGGAGGAGCAGTCCTCCTAGGCCACAGAGAAGGACTTTGCAGCCAGTCCTGAAGATACTTGATAAAACAGGGTCAGATGAAAGGGGAGGAGGTCGTCCCCAATCAGTGGACTTGGAAAGGGACAGGGAGGAGAAGAGGGAGGGAGGGAGGGCCTGGGAAGGAATGAGAGAGCGGATACAGCTGGGATATAGTTAATAAAATGTAACTAATAATAAAAAACTAAAATTAAAAACATAAAATGTTCAAAAAATATTCAGTATATTTAATAAAAATTTGAAAAGTAAAGTAAAATTTTTACATATTTAAAAACTCAAATATTTTAATATAGAAAAGAAATATATTACTAGTATAATTGATAGAGTCAAACCTAAATATGTGGTTTTTATTTTTGTGCTACTGCAGAGGACCTTATTATAGCCATGTGTTGAATAAAGATATATATATATATGAGTTAAAATTGAGTCACATCATAACAGAGCAATGATTCCCCTCCTAGACAACTCTGACTAACCAATAAAAAGCCCAGTGCTGATAATTTGTCACATCTTTTGGTGTTGTAGTCAGTGAGGTACCAAAGACCATTAAACATTAGAGAGTGTTGACATTACAATTTGTCATCCTAAAGAACTTAATCGGATTACTTGATTTTTTTGATGTCTAACTTCTTTAGTTCTTTATATATACTGGATATTAGACCTCTGTCAGATATAGGGTTGGTGAAGATCCTTCCCCAATCTGTAGGCTGTCCTTTTGTTCTGACTACAGTGTCCTTTGCTTTACAGAAGATTTTCAGTTTCATGAGGACCCATTTATTGATTGTTGCCCTTAGAGCCTGTGCTGTTGGTGTCCTGTTCAGGAAGTTGTCTCCTGTGCCAATGAGTTTAAGGCTCTTCCCCACTTTTTCTTCTAACAGGTTTAGTGTGTCTCTTTTTATGTTGAGGTCTTTGACCACTTGGACTTCATTGGTGAGCAGGGTGATATGTATGGATCTATTTGTATTTTTCTACATGTAGACATCCATTTGTTGAAGATGCTATCTTTTGTCCATTGAATGGTTTTGGCATCTTTGTCAAAGACCAGTTTTCCATAAGTGTGTGGATCTATGTCAGGGTCTTCTATTCGATTCCACTGATTCACCAGTCAGTTTCTATGCCAGTACCATGCAGTTTTTAGTATTGTTGTTCTATAGTACAGCTTGAAATCAGGGATGGAGATACCTCCTGAAGATCTTTTACTGTAGAGAATTGTTTTAGCAATTATGGGTTTCTTCTTGTTCCATATGAAGGTGAGAATTTTTCTTTCAAGTTCTGTAAAGAATTGTGTTGGTAATTTGATGGGAATTCCATTGAATCTGTAGATTGCTTTTGGAAAGATGGCCAGTTTTACTATATTAATCCTGCTAAGCCACGGACATGGGAGATCTTTTCATCTTCTAATATGTTTTTCTAATTCTTTCTTCAGCTATTGGAAATTTTTTTCATAGAAGTCTTTGACTTGCTTGGTAGAAGTTAAACAGCAAAAAAATCAAGTAATCCAATTAAAATATGGTGTGCAGAGCTAAAGAGAAAATTCTCAATAGAGGAATATCGCATGGCAGAGAAACACTTAAAAAATGCTCAATCTCATTAGGCATCAGGGAAATGCAAATCAAAACGACCCTAAGATTTCACCTTACACCCATCAGAATGGCTAAGCTCAAAAACTCAAGAGACAACACATGCTGGAGAGGTTGTGAAGAAAGGGGAACCCTCCTCCACTGTTGGTGGGAATGTAAACTTGTACAACCACTCTGGAAAGCAATCTGGCACTTTCTCAGACAACTAGGAATAGTGCTTCCTCAAGATCCAGCTATACCTCTCCTAAACCTAAAAAAGTCTCAAGTACACAATAAGGACATTTGCTCAACCATCTTTGTAGCAGCCTTATTTGTAATAGCAAGAAGCTGGAATGCCCCTCAGATGCCAGCCCAGATGCCCCTCAGGGGAGGAATAGATACACAAATTGTGGTATATCTACACAATGGAATATTATTCAGCAATAAAAGACAAGGAAATCATAAAATTTGCAGGTAAATGGTGGGATCTGGAAAAGATCATCCTGACTGAGCTATCCCAGAAGCAGAAAGATGCACACGGTATATACTCACTCATATAGACATATTATATAGAATAAACCTACTAAAATCTGTACACCTGAAGAAACTAATCAAGAGGGAGGACTCTTGCTAAAATGCTCAATTCTTATCCAGAAAGGCAAAAAGGATGGACATTAGAAGAAGGAGAAAAGAGAGAACAATTCAGGAGACTGACACAGAGGACCGCTGAAAGGCTCTGCCCTGTAGACTGTCAATGCAGATGCTGATATTAATGGGCAATCTTTGGGCAGGGTGCAGGGAATCTTAGGAAAGAAGTGGGAAACAGTTAGATCTGGAGAAGACAGGAACTCCACAATGAGAGCAATAAAACCACAAAATCTGAGCACAGGGGTCTTTCCTGAAACTGATACTCCAACCAAGGACTATGCATGGAGATAACCTAAGACCCCTGCACAGATGTAGCCAATGGGAGTTCAGGATCCAATTGAGTTCCATTTTAATAGGAACAAGGACTGTCTCTGACATAAACTGATTGGCCTGCTCCTGATTACCTCTCCCTGAGGGGAAAGCAGCATTACCAGGCCACAGAAGAAGACAATGCAGCCACTCCTGATGAGACCTAATTGACTAGGATCAGAAGGAAGGATAAGGAGACCTCCCCTATCAGTTGAGTTGGAGAGGGGCATGCATGCAGAGGGTGGAGGAAGGGAAGGATTGGCATGGGAGAAGGGAGGGAACCACAGGGGGGATACAAAGTGAATAAAGTGTAATTAATAAAGAATTAAATATATATAATTAAATATATATTAAGTCCATATATATATGGACTTAATCGGATCTTTTACCTGCCTTTGGTTCTCTTTTCTACTCTTGATACAAGAGCCATTGCCTTGTCTCATGGCATCTTGATTTGTCCTGTTTGGTTGTTGTTTTTTGGAGGAATGTTCTTTTCTGATGTGGTTCTTGGGGAAATTAGAGGTGTTGCGGAAGGAGTTGGGGAATGGGAATACGTGATCAGGATATATTGTATAAGAGAAAAGTCCATTTTCAATAAAAATTAATTTAAAAACAAACATGATGGTACGACCCCGTGACTCAATATAACATGTATTTGAATCATGGGGAATGGATAAATCCACATGTAGTAGACTCTGAGATCTCATTTTTACTGGCTAGTTTTCATAGTATTGGAAGTTGCTATGCAGGCTACTGGTGGGTATTAGGGGAGGGGTAACCATCAATCACATATATCCAGCAACTTTGCAGGCTACAATAATAATTTGAAAAGACATTCTCATTAGTGGATTTATGGGGCAAATATCATTGTAAGAAGAAACCATGATTTTATTGAGGTTAAGTTGCAGTTTACAAGATGTAACCCATACCAACATGACTATTGGCACAAGAACCTGTCACAAAACACATCATAGCCTTGAAGGGAGATAACTTGCTATTGTTATGCTGCAAAATGGACACAGTATTAAAATGAATGGTAAGGACTTAACCTGTTTCTACAGATTAATTCATGTATCATCTGTTGTCTGAGTATCTTTCATTTGCATTAGATAGTGCTTAACACCCAAGACACACAAACTGCCAAAAAACAAAGGATTAAAAAATTAATTAACTCTCAGCCTGAAAAGGAAGATACATACTTCCTCCCAAAGCTCAGGCATCACTGTGGAAAATGAAGCAGAAAGTAAGAGCCAGTAATGGTAGATGACTATCAGGAATCACTATATTCTGGACATAGCAGAACTACTTCACATAAACACCTACAGCAGTTTTGACACTGTGAACAATATCCATGCCAGCACAAAGCAGCCAAACTCCCAGCAGAAAAATATGGGGTTACAGATATAGTCCTACCTATACCTGTGGAGTTTTGAAAGTTTTAAGTTGCAGGGAGAAGGACAGACAAATTTCTTTAAGAGTGAAGCTCCAGTTAAGTCAACCATGCTCCAGTGGAAGATCATACATTTGAAAATGATTGTGGTTGTACAGTACTAACTGATCTTCAGGAGATTTTAAATGATGCAAAGTTGAGTTGGTAATGACGAAGGCATGGATTTGGAAGTAGTAGATGGGGGACTGTTGGCTTCTCTTGGACAGAGTAACAGAAAATAAAGACACAGTTCTGTGTGGGTACTGGCACTGCAATGGAGAGTTATAATTAATTAGCGTTATCATATAATTTTCAAAGGAGTTATATAAGTTTCAATGGAGTTATATCTTATAAGGTGGTTATGATACCTTATATACCTATTTTTTTCCTCTTTAGCTATATGAGATTACAGCATGGCTCTGGAGATATTTTGTATGTAGTTATTCTCAAATAGGTTAAAAACAGAAGCAACTAGAGTTGCATAAGTTTAATACTCTTTCTATGTAGGTAGGATTTCTTGTTTCTGTTAGGAAAGGAAAAGGACCCTAAACAACTCTTCATTGCTCCAGAATTCTTGCTTCTTTACCAGAAAAGTTTTCAACTAGATTTCAGGGAAAGAGCTATCTTTTTCCTTCTTAAATTTTAAATTTTATTTTCTTTCATTTATACTGTGTCATATGCATGGAAGAAACCGTGTGTAAGAGAGTGCTTATGGAATGAATAGTGCAATGTCTTTTTTAAAGAGAAAATTAAAATCTTAGATATTTAGGTAGTTATTGATAAAAGAAGAGTTTATTGAAATTATTAGTTTGTTATTATTTGCATATAATACTTTATTTATTTATTTATTTATAAATGTACTTGAAAAAGGTTCTTGATTTGATGGATTTATTTTTAAAAAAGATCAAAAGAAAACAGTCTCTAAGTTCTAACTGTATCCAGGTACTATGCTTGGAGCATATGTAAATTACTTATTTTTGTTAGGAAAAAAAAGGTAAGGAGTTTGAACAAGTGAGATATTAAAAATGTTATGACCTGTATGAGACAGTGAGCTAAATGAGTAGCCATTTCTACTAGATTTTATGGTTGCAAATAAGGGTAGTATGCGACTCTATCAGAGACCATACAGACTGAGAGGAGCCTAGATAGGCTGTATGTTCACAAAAATTTCCCACTCTCTTGGTCTCTTCCCATACTGTTCACAGAACTCCGTCCTTTTAGTTGTCATTCCTCAGCCACCAACTAAGATTGAGACTCCCTGCTCTACCAGAGACCGCTTAGAATAAAAGAAGTCCACACGTAGGCTGCATGATTGCCACATTCCTTTATTCTCTCACTAGCATGGGTCCCCTACCAATCCCCAGTCCAGCAAATTATAGTTGCTTTGCAACAACCTCCAATTAGTGCAGAGACTCCACTACCTATTAGAGACCACCCAGATTCTGAGAAGCCCATATCCCACAGTTCAGAAGTCCATAGAGAAAATAGAAACCAAGGGACAAAACCTCCATCCAACAAAGACAAACTCAGAAATCAGCACCTAGATCTATAATTACCCCAACCCCAGATGCATAGAGTCCTGCACAAGAACACAATAAAAGATAGCCAAGACAATATGTCACCACCATAACACAGCTGGCCTACTATAGTAAGCCCTGGTTATTCCAACAAAGCAGCACAAGACAAATATTAAAACCACCTTTATGATTGAGGTCCTTAAGTGGAAAAGAATAAATCTCCTAAAGAAATTCAGGAAAATACAAACAATTGGAAGAAATTAATACATTTCTTAAAGAAAGCCCAGAAAGAAATAAACAGGGGAAATAAATAAACAAAAATATTCAAGACCTGATAACAGAAATCAAAGCAATAAAGAAACACAAACTGGGGTAATCCTGGAGATGGAATACCTAGGTGAGCAAACGGGAGTTACAGATGCAAGCATCACCAACAGAATACAAGAGATGAAACTGAGAATCTAAGTCAAAGAATATATAATAATGAAAAGAAACTGATATAGCAGTCAAAGGAAATGTTCCTGGAACAAAACAACCAGGAAATCTGGAATACTATGAAAAGACCAAGCCAAAGAATAATAGCAATAGGAAAAGCTTTCCAAACTGAAGGCCCAGAAAATATTTTCAGCACAATCATAGGAGAAAATTTTTCTAACCTAAAGGATGAGGTGCCTATAAAGGTATAAGAAGAATAGAAAACACCAAATATATGGTACCAGAAAAGAAAATCACATTGCACATAATAAGCAAAAGTTAAAGATTCAGAACAAAGGAAGATTACCAAAAGCTGCAAGGCGAAAGTACAAGTAAATATAAAAGCAGACCCATTAAAATTATAGCCAACTTCTCAATGGATACTATAAAAGCCAGACGGCCTGGGCACATGTCTCGCAGTTTCTAAGAAACCAACCCAGACTACATCCACCAAGAGGATTTTTCAACATCTATGCCACAAATTCAGGGGCAACTATGTTTTTAAAGGAAACACTACCAAAGATTAAATCACACTGTAGTGTATCAAGGAAAATATACATAGATGGAGGAAAAAAGATATTCCATGATAAATTGAAATTTAAACATATCTATCCACAAATCCAGCCCTACAGCAGGTACTAGCAGAAAAACTCTAACCCAAGGAGGTTAACTATACCCACAAAAACACAGACAGTAAATCTCACAATAGTAAAACCAAAAAAATAGAAGCCCACACACAAACACAGTACCACCACCAACAACAAAGTAACAGGAATTAACAATCAATGCCCACTGATATCTCTCAATCTTAAGGGACTCATTTCCCCAGTAAAAAGACACAGAGTAAGAGAATAGATGCAAAAACAGGAGATATCTTTCTGCTGCAAACAAGAAACACACATCAGCATCAAAGATAGACATTACCTCAGATAAAAGGGTTGAAAAAAATATTTCCCAAACAAATGAATCAAGAAACAAGCTGGTATGGGCATTCTAATACCTAACAAAATAGACTTCAAACCAAATTTAATCAAAAAATAAAGGGAAAGATATTTCATATTTATAAAGAAAAAAATCCACCAATATGAATGATTTTCTCTTTTTATTTTTTTCCTTTTTTATTATTATCATTTATTATAATTTATTCAATATGTATACTGGCTGTGGCCTCCTCCCTCATCACCTCCCAACTGGGGTCCCTAATAAGAGGAGCAGGGACTTTCTCTGGCATGAACTCAGTGGCAGGCTCTCTGATCACCTCCCCAGGGGGATGCAGCCTTGCCAGGCCAGAGAGGAAGACAATAAAACTAGTCCAGATGAGACCTGATAGGCTAGGGTCAAATGGAATGGGAGGAAGACCTCCTCTATCAGTGGACTAGGGGAGGGGCATAGGGGCAGAAGAGGGAAGGAGAATGAGATTAGGAGAAAAAAAAGATGATTTTTCAATTTTTAACATCTATGCCTTAAACCCAAGGGCACTTACATTTATAAAAGAAACACTACCAAAGTTTAAATTATAAATTGACTTTCGTACAGTGGTATGAGAGACTTCAATATCCCACTCTCACCAATGGATGGGTTCTAGACAAAATCTAAAGAGAGAGATAATGGAGCTAACAGGTGTTATGAAGAAAGGGACCTAACAGATATTTTCATGACATTTCACCAAAATACAAACAGATACATCTTCTTCTTTTAATTAATATATTTTTCTTAATTAAAATTTATTCATTTTCTATACCAGCTGTAGCCCCCTCCTTCGTCCTCTCCCAATCCTGTCCTACCTCCCTCTTCTCCTCCCATGCCTCTACCCCAGTCCACTGGTAGGGGAAGTCCTCCTCCCCTTTCATCTGACCCTAGGCTATCAGGTCTCATCAGGACTGGCTGCATTGTCTTGCTCTGTGGCCTGGTAAGGCTGTTCCCCCTCAGGAGGAGGTGATCAAAGAGCCAGCCACTGAGTTCATGTCCTTTTCCTCTTGTTAGGGAAACCACTTGAACACTGAGCTGCCATGGGCTACATTTGTGCAGGGGTTATCTCCATGCATGATCCTTGGTTGGAGAATCAATCTCAGAAAAGATGCCTGTGCTCAGATTTTTTTAGTTCTGTTGGTCTCCTTGTTGAGCTCCTGTCTGCTCCAGGCCTTTCATCTCCCACTTCTTTCGTAAGATTCCTTGTACTCTGCCCAAAGTTTGACTGTGAATCTTAGCATCTGTTTTGATACACTGCTGGGTTGTGGATGATTTGTTTTTTATTCATTTTACTTCCTGGTTGTAGCCCCATCCCTCATCCCTGATATTTTTTTTTAATGTGTTTGTCAGCTGTAATGACTTTCTGCTGGAGTGTTTTAAGTCTTTTATGTATCTAATCCTATCTTCTGAGAATGAGGATACCTTTTCTTTTCTATTTGCAAACTTAACTTTTTCTCTTGTCTTATTACTCTAGTTAAGACTTAAAATGCTCTGTTCAGTAGACTGGGAGAGCAGCATGATTTTTTAAAGTTTTTTTAAATAAATTCTTGATGAGTTTCACATCCTGGACCCCAATGCCATTTATTTCTTTATCCCTTTATAGTCTCACTTTGGCCTAACAACCTCCACTTCCCCCTCATGATTTTTTTTCTTTTAACAACAACCATAAAACCAAATAAAAACCCATAACAAAACATTAAAAAAACTCATCATAGAAGCTGTAGTGTCACTAAATATACGTAATATAAATATAACTGTACATTAGTGCATCTCTCAACTCTAATAATGGAAGATTCTGTTTGCACAAGATGGTGATTAACATTGAGAACCACAACTGGAATAGGTGTAGCGTAGAAAGGAATGAGGACTATTCAGCAATAAATGGGACATCTATATTACATGATCTAATAAAAAAAAGTTGCATAAGTGGGGTTGGGAAGATTGTTACTGCCAGATGTGGAAGATGACCACAACAAAACAACGTGAAGGCACAGCAAAGGAGCTGCATGTGAAAACACATTCTGTTTTAACATTATGTGCAAGAGATACTTGAGTTTATGCTAAACTGACTCATAGGAGGAATAACAGATTTTTGTATCATTAGCCTATATTAAATGTCTAACAGCCACTTATGAGTGAGTATATACCATGTGTGTCTTTCTGTTTCTGGGTTACCTCACTTAAGATGATCTTTTCTAGTTCCCACTATTTGCCAGCAAATTTCATGATTCCTTGTTTGTAATTGCTGAGTAGTATTTCACTGTGTAAATATACCACAATTTCTGTATCCATTTCTCCATTGAGGGACATCTAGGTTGTTTCCAGATTCTGGCTGTTATGAATAAAGCTGCTAAGAACACGGTTTGAGCAAAGGTCCGGTACTTGTTGTATACTTGAGCATCTTTTGGATATATGCCTAGGAATGGTATAGCTGAATCAGGAGGTAGCACTATTCCTAATTTTCTCAAAAAAACAGCAGATTGATTTCCAAAGTGGATGTATAAGTTTACCTTCCCACCAGCAATAGAGGAGGGTTCTCCTTTCTCCACAACCTCTCCAACCTATGTTGTAACTTGAGTTTTTGATCTTAGCCATTCTGATGGGTGTCAAGTGGGATAAACATACAAAAATCTATACTCCTGAAGAAGCTAAACAACAAAGAAGACCCTGGGGAAGATGCTCAATCTTCATTTAAAAGGGCAATTGCAATAGATATGGGAAGCAGAAGAACACAGGGAACAGGACAGGAGCTTACCACAGAGAGCCTCTGAAAGTCTCTACTGACTGAGGTATCAAAGCAGAGGGTGAGACTTTGGGCAGAATGCATGGAATTTTATGAAAGAACGGGGAGTTAGAAAGGCCTGAAGTGGCAGGAGCTCCACAGGAGACCAACAAAGACCAAAAAAAAAAAAAAAAAAAAAAAAAAAAAAAAAAAAAAAAAAAAAAAAAAAAAAAGAAAATCTGAGCCCTGGGGCTCCTGATGATACCCCAATCATGAACCATGCATGGAGAGGACCTAAAACCCCAACTCAGATGTAGCCCATAGACTCAGTCTTCAAGCAGGCTCCCTAATAAAGGGAGCAGAGGATGTCTCTGGCATGAACTCAGGCGCCAGCTCTTAAATCACCTCCCCCTGGGAGGTGCAGCTTTGCCAGGCCACAGTGGAAGACAATGCAAGCAGTCCTGATGAGACCTGATAGACTAGAGTCAGAAAGAAGGGGAGGAGGACCTCCCCTATCAGTGGAATAGGAGAGGGACATAGGGGAAGAAGAGAAAGAGAGGGTGGGATTGGGAGGAGACTAGGAAGGTGGCCACAGCAGGGATACAAATTGAATAAATTATAATTAATAATAATAATAATAATAATAATAATAATAATAAAGAAAAAGAAGAGAAATCAGAGATGGGCATGAAGCCATACCCTTCTGTAAGGAGAAACTGTAATCCATAGCTCATGGAAAGACAGTCAGTGTTCTTTACACTTTAGCCATAGTAAGTCAACCACAATTCAGTGGAAGTTTATATCTCCAGGAATATATGGGTTGGACAAACTAGACTCAATGGGTGACAAAAAAATAGAGGACACAAGTTAAAGTGGATGAATAAGGAGGGAGTAATCTGGAAATAGTTGAGGGAGTAGTCCATATAAGCAGCACAAACATAAAATTCACAAAGACCTAAAAAAACAAATTATAAATAAATACAATAAATCTCATTTGTAAATCCTTTTTATTTCCTTGAAGAAGTTGTGAAAACTTAGCTACATTGTCTAATAATACTTTGAAATGTTTGGTTTTGAATGGAAGTAAAGTCTGAAGATGACAGAAAAACTCCAATGGTAGTTCTATGCACTGACAACATCCGAATCTTTGTTTTATCAGAGACCTCATTATGAATAAATGTGGCTTTATACTATCGTCTTGAACACTGACTTTCTCTGATAGCAGCATGGAAAATGCAAATGTTTTGTTCCATTCAATCAATAGTCTGGACTGAAACACAATCACTCAGTTAATGAGCAATGCAGATCTAGGCTTGTAAACTTTCAGATAGACCAGTCCCACAATGTTTCTTGTATACAAATAGTAATATTCTAGAAAAATAACATTTTTCTCCACAGTTCTCAGGACTTCAAATTGTACATTCATCCGAATGCAGAGCAAGTGTCACACAAACTTTGAGACTCTTCTTAGGCTTTATTAATAATTTGACATTATTATCTCATGGACCTAAATTTTGCCTTTGCTAAAAAAGTATTCCATCCAAGACTGTACCTTCACATCTGTTTTGAAGTATTAAATATACAACCCATTCAAAATTATTAAAAATCTGAAACATAATGGAAATGTCTATCTACACATGATATGTAAGTATGCATTATAAATTGGACATTATCATTAAAAATTTTATTTAAGAATTTACCAAAACAGAGAGAAGCACTTTACAAACCACAGAGAGTACTGAACAATTTTTCAGAATATTACCAATACCACAGACAGAGAAGTATCTAGTTCCTTTTCCCAGTAATCTTCCTGTGGTAAATAAACACATCTAGAATACATTTTTTTTTCCATTTTCTCATTCTGTTTCAAATATTTCTATTTTTTACCATATTTCTTTTTAGTTGAATTGATCATTATAATTTAAATAGTAAATTTAGATAGGATTTTATAATTCAGAATTATATGTCTATGTGCTGTTATTTATAAAGGATCATTTCTTGCCATCTTCATAAAGACAGGTAAAAGGATAAAAATAAAGAATCCTGAGAACAAAATTCTAGCTTTTTGAAGACTGGATATAGAAATACAAACCACTTGAAACTTTCTTGAAAACATATGAAATATTTTCAGTTATCTATGTATATATCTAAAACTTAAAAGTGTCCTACTCCTTATACCTTTTGTTGAATATATCACACTCTGCCCTGTTTTTACCTTATGACATAGCTGACAGTTTAGGTTTTGGTGTCAACTCTAGACTGGTGTTGTTCATTGATCAATCCTATCATGTTAAGAAGGTACCACATTCTTGGATCTCCAAAGTTTCTTGTTTGTTCTTTGGGTTGTATAGTGTCTATTATGATCACAACTGAAGAAAATTTGGAGGGAACTTTTTAGTTTGATCATGGCAAGTAAGTATTTCTGTAGATGAGGACATGAAACATTTCTTGAGTGATTTTCACTTCCATAAATAACAAAATAAGTAAACTTTGATAGAAATTGCGTCTGCCATCTGAAGCTCTTCTGCTAGATACTCCAGCCAAGGACCACTCATGGAGATGGCCTGGAACCTCTGCACAGAGGTAGCCTATGGCAGGTCAGTAGCCAAGTGGCTTCCATAGTAATGGGGACAGGGATTTTCTCAGACATGAACTGATTGGCCTGCTCTTTGATCACCTCCCCCAGAGAGGGGAGCAGCCTTACCAGGCCACAGAGGAAGACAATGCAGCCACTCCTGATGAGACCTGATAGACTGGGATCAGAGGGAAGGGGAGGAGGACCTCCCTTTTCAGTGGACTGGGAGAGAGACATGGGTGGGGAAGAGGGAAGATGGGATTGGGAGGAGAGGAGGGCGAGAGGGAGGTACAGGGAGGATACACAATGAATAAACTGTAATTAATAAAATTAAATAAAAAGAAAAGAAAAGCCAAGCTTGCTATTTTTATTTTCCAGCTCTTAAAAATCCAATATATTAGGCTTCATAAAAATAAATAAATATGAGACATCATTCTTATTATTACTTTCTAAAATTTTTATACTATATATATAGAGATACTATATATCTGTGATATTCCTATATAACTCTCTTTTCTTTTCTGTTACTATATTGATTTTTTTTTTAATTTTGCATCCTGTTCCCAGTCCCTCCCTCCTCTCCTCAGTGTTGTACTCTCCCAACCTCTTTCTTGTTTCCTTCCTCACCTTCTCTCAGAAAATGGTCATCCTTCCTCCTCCTCCCACATAACAACCCACTTTGGCACCTCAAGTAACATCAGGAGCAAGCGAGTCCAGGCAAGGCAGCTCCACTAGAGGAAAGTGATCTAAAAGCAGGCAACAATGTATTTGTCATATACAAACCCTGCTTTACTAGTTAGAAAACTCCATAAAAACTAAAATGTCCATCAGCTACATCTTTATAGGGGGCATACGTCCAGTTCATGTATGCTCTTTGGTTGGTCTTTCATCCTCTGTAATTGCTCTTGGGCCTAGGTTAGTTGCCTTTGTTAGTATTCTTATAGAACTCTTGTTCCCTCCATGTTCTTCTGTCTTTCCCCCACTCTTATAAAACACTCCTCTAGTTCTGCCTAATGTTTGGCTGTGGGTCTTACCATCTGTTTTGATCTCTCCAAGGTAGAGCTTTTCAAAGGACTCCTGTCTGCAAGCACAGCAGAGAATCATTAATGCTGTCAGGGGCTGGCTCTCTCCAATGGGTGGGTCTCAGGCTGGGACAGTCTTTGCTAGGCCATTCCCTCAATCTCTGATACATCATTTTCTCTGCACATCTAGTAGGCAGGGTACATTTTGAATCAAAGGCTTTTGGGAGGCTTCTGGTGTCCCTGTCTGTCCACTGGAAGTCCTGCCAAGCTCAGAGGACTTGCCCACTTCAGTCTCCATGAGCCCTGTACTTAGGAATTTTATCTAGAGTTACTCTCATATCCTCCCAGGAATCTATCCTGTTGCATGTCTCCAGTTTTTCCCAGAAATGCCCCACCCATGCTCTTTATCTAATTCCCACTCTTGTTCCCCTCCACATACCTTCACCTACCCACTTCCTCCTCTTCCTCCACTTCCAATGTCTATTGTATTTCCCCTTCTGAGTGGAATTCAAGCAACCTCCATTGGGCTCTTTTTACTTAGCTTCTTCGAGACTGTGGACTGTTTATTTTTCTAGAAAAGGATAGATTGTTAAATCTTCTGTTCAACTATAAAACTATTGCCATTTTCAAATATTTTTTAAATCATTGGTATAGAATTCTGTATATTGATAAATGAGGTTTTACTTTTAAATACATGGGTATAGAATTTTATATATTTATTCAAATTTCAGGTTATTTATGATACACATATGTATGTATGTTTCTACTGAGGTATGAGAAATTGGATCTATACAATCATTTACAAATGTAAGGTTTATTTCCAGTCTTTTAAAAAGCTGCTATTACAAACTGTTTAGGATAATTAATTTATACAGGTTAATGGTTAATCAGTCAGACCCATGCCATGTCAGATACAAGTCTAGTTTATCACAGAAATACACATTCTAAGGTGAACAGATAGTAAATATCTAGAAACAAGCAAATATCTGTAAAAGAAATATTACTAAAACTTAGATTAAACATTAATACTGGGAGATTTTAGCACCCTAAGCAATGTACAGGTCATCCAGACAGAAACTAAGCAAATAAATAATAAAACTAACAGACATTCGTTATGAATCAAATAGACCGAGCAGATACATACAGAACATTTCATCCAAAACCAAAAGAATATACATTCTTATCATCACCTCATGAAACCTTTTCCAACATATACTCAGTCACAAAACAAGTCTCAACAGGTACAAGAAGTTGAAATAACCTCTTGTAATTTATTAGATCACCATGAATTAAAGCTGAACTTCAACAACAGAAAAAATAAAAAGTCTAAACTCTCATGGAAACTGGAGAACATTCTACTCAGTGACCACTGGATCAAGAAAGAGATAACAAAACTAGCCAAAGACTTTCTAGTATTCAATAAAAATGAATGCACAACATACTCAAACTTATGAAGCACAATGAAAACAGTGCTAATGTTAGGCTCAAATCATGAGGCAGTTAAGAAAACCCGGAGATGGATCATTGCAACAGCAAGAGGTTTATTTTTCTGCCATCGTGCAATGGGGCCACCCTATAAATCAGCAAAGAGCAGCCCCAAGCAACAAAAGCCTTGGGTTTTTATAGGGGAAAATGCGGGGTAGCTCATGGGTTTTAGTCTTGGCAAGTCGGGATTGAATGAAGAAGCTATAAGGTAATTGACTTCTAAAATAATTGGTTACTATTAGGTGCTCAAGTTTCAGGTCTGCTAAGTGTGAATGTGGCTGCAATTAAAGGTGGGGTGAGGGGTGATTAGCTCACCCTTGAAGATTGGGGCTGCGGGCTTTTGAGGTCAGGGACTACTTAGAAGAAGGCTTGAGGCCATCTGGGTTGGTTGCTAAGAAACCCTATCTCACAGACAAAAGTCTGGTCATTCTTTTTGCTGGGCGGAAGGTCGTTGCAATTTTTTTATCTCTGTCTTCACAGATGGCCAGGGTCACATTCCTCTATTCTCTGGAGGAGTACTAGGAGGCTTTAGCTTAACCTGGGCCTAAAACTCAAATATATAGGTTTTAGAAGACATATAGTTTACAAAGTTAGTCTGATCCTTTCAGTAAGAGGAAAGTTCATAGCACTAAGTGACTTCAAGAATAAATTACTGAGTTCTCATACTAGCAACTTAATAACACACATAAAAGCTCTACATAAAAAAGCATAGACATCCAAAAGGAGTAGATGGGAAGAAATAATCAAACTCAGAGTGGAAATGAATAAATTAAAGACAAAAATAAAGAAAACCAGGAGTCGGTACTTTGTGAAAATCAACATGGTACATGCAGAAAAAGCCCTAGACAAAATCTAATACCCAGGGATACAAGGCACATATTTAAACATGATAAAGGTGATATACAGGAAGCCAATAGTCAATATATAATTAACAGGAAAAAAAATGAAAGCAACTCTACTAAAATCAGAGACAATATACTATTGTATATAGCACTTGAATTTTCAGCTAGAGCAATAAGAAAACTAAGGTTATGAAAGGGATAAAAATTAGAATGAAGAAGTCAAAATATTACAGTTTGCAGATGATGTGATTGTACATAGATGGGTGACCCCAAAATTTTTACCAGGGAATTACTACAAGTATAAGCACCTTCAGCAAAGTGGCTGGATACAAAATTTTGTAAAAAAAAGAAAAAAATATCCCTGCTATAAACAAAGGATAAATGGGGCAGAGAATGAAATTAGAGAAACAATACACTTCACAGTAGCCACAAATTAAAAACAAAAATTCCTTGGTGTAACTCTAACAAACAATTGAAAGTCCTGTATGATAGTAAATTCAAGTCACCAAAGAATGAAACTAAAGAAGATATCAAAAGAGTAAAATATCTTCTATGTTCATTGATCTGTAGAATTAACACCGTAAAAATGGTCATCTTACCAAAAGCAATCTACAGATTCAACACAATTCCCATCAAAACACCAACACAATTCTTTATAGTCCTTGAAAGTATAATACTCACCTTTATAAAACAACCCAGGATAGTATAAACGTTGATTTTATTTCCTCAGATAAGGGTACGAGATGAAAGCTATTTCTAAGTCTTTGTATTTCTTTCCGAACTCTCCCTGATTAAATTATTTTATTTACATAATATTTGTTTATGTATATGTTCTTAGCTACTTCAAGGAATTTTAAGGTATTTGCGTATAGGTATATACTGATCTTGCAACTTCATAATAAGTATCATAAAATCTAATCAACACAATTTTGGAATAGTTATGATCTAGTAAAATTTGCATTATTAAGTTGCAGCAAATAATGTAGTAAATAAACTAAAGTTGTAGAGTATGTATCAAGGAAGTTATCTTGTTTTTCATATTATTTCAAAAGAATATGCTTGAAAGGATAAAAATTTTGAAAACCTACAACTCTGAACACTCTTATCAATAAACATTTGCAGTCATTATTCTATTTATTTTATTTTACCCAAATATAACTTAATATTTAAGTGTTTGAGATTGCTAAGTAGCAAATGATGATTTACCAAAAACTGTTTTATTATAATGTTCATAAATTTGCCGCAAGTGAAACATTATGCATATAAGGCATATACAAACACACTAATTTCGCGAGTGTAGGACTTATGATAGCGCCTGAATAATTTTTTGCAAAACGTACTTTTTGAAAAGTAAATGTGTTGGTATAATGTTCTTGTGGAATGTATACAATTTACCCTTGTTCATTCAAATGTTGATTTCTCTACTCCACTATCTGGTTTCAGTGCAGACATTGCAACGTGCTGCTAATTCTAAACATCACCTGCTTAAACATCACCTGTGCAAACATGCCACCATTTGTTCTCTGTGTTGCCAATAAAAACAACAAGCCAATGCTGAGCAACTGACTAGTATGAAGCATCCTGGTTGGGAGGACAGGAGAAAGAAAGAGTGGAAGGAGAGATCTGGGGAGAGATCCAAGAGGAGAAGACAGGACAGGAAGAATGAACCAGACCTAAGATATGACTAAAAAGCAAGAATAAGGTGGGAAATCTGAATGGTAGGAAGCTATGTGTGCTTGGAGGTTTAAAGTGTATTAATTATTGCCCAGAATTGTGCTCTAGGTTAATTAAGTAACTCCTAGTCTCTGTGAGTTGATTTGGGTATACAGCTGGTTTAAGAATAACTGCTGTTTAACTAAAAGATAAATGGAGAGTAAATATTAATAATCAGCAACAAATGGCATATCATGTGGCAGAATTTACAGTAAACTAGCAAGAACTTAATATAAGTAAAACTATACAGCAGTTTCTTAGTTCTGTCCTTAAAAACAAAGCAACAGCAGGTCCTAAACAAGGAGCACACAAACTCCTGATCAGAAAGACCTCCTGCAGAGCAGCAAGGCCTCTAGGAATCAGCAGAAAAACAAAAACTGATACATAGAAACCGGAGAGGTAATTTCTTCAGGTAGGAAAAAAGAAAAGATGGCTCTTTAACAAACAAGCTTCTCAAAGCCGGACTCTGCTAGCCAAGGCAGAAAAAAATTCCTTGGAGAAGTATTCTTGCCAGTCTGAGGAGCAAATATTTGTGGACCCAATAACTTCCCAGAGTGAGGAAGAGGTCAGGATCCAGTGAGGGAGGTAGAAAAAAAGTCCTCTCCCTGGAAGCAAGAGCTAGAGACAGACAGAGAAACTTCAAGCATCTGAACTAGTAAGGTCTAAAAGGGAAGTTGGATCTAAGGAAAGTCCTTAGGGAGAGGTTTTGAGTTTTAAAAAGATAGGGTTTTTGTGTGTGTGTGTTAAAAATTGAGGAAGACACAGTGACACAGTGCTTCTGGATACCATTTGAGATTGTTTTGCTTAGCATACAAATAATTTTTTCAGTGATAATTTTAGTTTTATATATCCTCTTTGGGAAAGAACAAGATGAGACAGACTCAGAGAAAAAAGAGACTGAGAAACTATATACTAAATTAAAGGCAATAGAACAGAGGTGGGGGGGATCTATGAATAAAAGTAGAGAGCCTTCAGAGCAATCCAATCTGGAATTTACAAAAACACCAAAAGAGGTGGTTCCAAATGAGAAAAGTACACAAAGGATTGAAGATATTGCAAAATGGCAGCCATTCAGATGCTGGAGAGTCTTCAACTGTAGGCTGACTTGGTCAGACTGTATATTGTGTGTGTGTTGTTAAGGTTCAGTTACTAGGTGAAGGTCTGTATGCTCATGTAGAAATACAGATCCTTTTTAGTGTTGTGTTGAAACAAGGTCAAGACCCCTGTGACCAGATTTTTTGGTTCTGTGGCTCTCCTTGCAGAGCTCCTGTCCTCTCCAGGTCTTACAATCTCTCATCTTCACTCTGCCCAAAGTTTGGCTGCAAGTCTCAGCATCTGCTTTGATACCCTGGAGGGTTGTCTTTCAGAAGCCCTCTGTGGTAGGCTCCTGTCCTGTTCCCCGTTTTCTCTCTCTTCTGATGTCCATCCTCTTTGACTTTCTGAATGAGGATTGAGCGTCTTATCCAGACTCCTCCTTCTTGATTAGCTTCTTTACGTATACAGATTTTAGTCTGTTTATCCTATATTCTATGTCTAATATCCACTTATGAGTGTGCATATACCCTGTGTGTCTTGTCCAGTTTGTCATTTGTGTACAGGAGGGCTACTATTTTATTTTTAATCAATCTTGTATCCAGACAGTTTGCTGATGCTGTTTGTCAGCTGTGGAATTCAGTGGTAGAATTTTTGGGTCTCTTATGCATAATATCAGGTCATCTGCAAATAGCAATACTTTGACTTTTTCCTTCCCGATTTGTATCCCCTTGGTCCCCTTTAGTAGTCTTATTGCTCCCTGTTCGACTTCAAGTATTATATTGAACACGTAGGGAGAGAGTGGGCAGTCTTATTTTGTCCCAAATGTAAGTGGAAACACTTTGAGTTTCTCTGCATTTAATTTGATGTTGGCTAATGGCTTGATGTATATTGCCTTTATTTTTTAGGCATGGGTCTTGTGTCCTTGATCTCTCCAAGACTTTTATCATGAAACAGGTGTTAGACTTTGTCAAAGGCCTTTTCTGAATCTAATGAGAAAATCATATCATTTTTTTTCTTTTTAGTTTTTTTACATGGTGGATTATGTTGATGGATTTTCATATGTTGAACCATCCCTGTACCCCTGGTGTGGAGCCTACTTGATCATGATGGATGATGTAATTGATGTGTTCTTGGATTCAGTTTGCGAGTATTATATTGAATAATTTTGCATCAATGTTCGTGAGTGAAATTAGTCTAAAATTTCCTTTGTTGAGTGTTTGTATAGTTTAGGTATCAGAGTTTTGTGACTTCATAGAATGAGGCTGGTAATGTTCCTTCAGTTTCTATTTTGTGGAATAGTTTGAAGAGTATTGGTATTAGCTCTTCTTTGTAGGTCTGTTAGATGGTTTCTGTGATACGACCATATAGACTGGGGTTTTGTTTTGGTTAGGAGACTTTTGATGACTTCTATTTCCTTAGGAGTTACAGGATTGTATAAACTGTTTACTTGATCTTAATTCAACTTTGGTCTCTGAAATCTTTCAAAAAATATCCATTTCCTTTAGATTTTCTAATTTTGTTGAAAACAGGCTTCTGAACTAAGACTAATATTTGGATTTCCTCAGTGTCTCTTGATATGTCCCCCATTTAATTTCTGATTCTGTTAATTTGTGTACTCTCCCTCTGCTTTTTTAAATTAGTTTAGTTAAAGGTTTGTCTCTCTTGTTGATTTTTCTTAAAGTACCAGCTCTTGCTTTCATTGATTTTTGTTCTCTGTTGCCAATTTTTTGATTTCAGCCCTAAGAGTGATTATTTCCTGTTGTCTGCTTCTCTTTGTAGTGTTTGATTCTTCTGTTCAAGAGCCTTCAGGTGTGTTCCTAGCTTAGTAGTGTGGGATCTCTCCAATTTCTTTATGGAGGCACTTAGTGCTATGAACTTTCCTCCTAGCCCTGCTTTCATTGTGTCCCATAAGACTGGATTTGTTATGCCTTCATTTTCATTGAATACTAGGAAGTCTTTATTTCTTCACTCACACAGTGGTCATTGAGTAGGGAGTTGTTTCATTTCCATGAGTTTGTAGTCTTTCTATTGTTTTTGTTGTTGTTGATTTCCAGCTTTAATCCATGGTGGTCTGATAATATGAAAAGGTTTTTTTTTTTTTTTTCAAACTTCTTATATCTGCTGAGGTTTGTTTTCTGACCCAGTATATGGTTACTTTTGGAGAAGGTTCCATGAGGTGCTGAGAAGAAGCTATATTCTCTAGTGTTTGCGTGAAATGTTCTGTAAATATCTGTTAGGTCCATTTGATTTCTACGTAAGATTTGTTATTTCCCCATTTATATTATGTCTTGATGATCTGGCCATTGGAGTAAGTGCAGTGTTGAAATCCCTCACTATTAATGTATGGGGTTGTTGTGTGATTTAAGCTGGTGTTATGGGTTAAGATTCAGCCACACAGCTGCTTGCTGGACCAGCATGCACTGAGCTCCTGGCACTCAGATTTGCCTTGGTTTTGCCATATTGGTCCTAGGACCCTGTAAATTTGTCTCTACACAGGGACCAGAAATACCCTGGATTGGGGTTGAGGTGTTGCCTCCTGTCCAGACAGTGCCCTTGGGATAAAGAAAGTAATCTGGTTGAGGGATGAAGCACTTCTGGACCTGCAGGCCTGTGTGCAGGTATGAAGAAAGCACCTTGTGGGTGGCAGCAGTCCTTGGGCTGTGCTTGGTCCCTGGGCCCCATGAATTGGGGTTGGCTTCAGTAACTAGGCTGGGGAGTAGAAACGATTCAAAGTCTGGTTGCTGAAGGAGATATACATCCTGCACTCATGTAAGCTGGAGGCAGTGTGCAGGTACCACCAGACCACACTGTGCTAGGCAGAAAGCATCATGTCCCATACAGTGTCTTGGAGATAGTCTTGGCTGGAACCATGCATTTCCTGCACCCAGCATGCCCCCCCTCCAGGTGAAGCACCTACCATTGTCAGTGCTTTGGGGTTCATTGCTAGGTTACTTAACTCTAACCACAGTCTCTGATATTTCACCACTCAGATACAGTACTCCCTGGCTGCCGCCATTTTGGAAATTCGAAATCCTTATTTAATCCCTATAGCATTGCCTAAATGCTGTAACAGGAGGGAAGCCCATTAGAGGCATCTTGCAGAATCAAGTACTATTTCTCAGCCATATCATTTACATGCTTGAAATTACTCACTTGTATAAAAATTTTAAAGAAAATTTTCCTGCCTGTAAAGCAGGCTCTTCTTTTTTTTTTTTTTAAACTTTTCATTAATTACACTTTATTCACATTGTATCCCCCCCTAAACCTCTCCCTCCTCCCCTGATGATCTTATCTTCTCTCCCCCTTCTTCACGCATGCCCCTCCCCAAGTCCACTGATAGGGGAGGTCCTCCTCTCCTTCCTTCTGATCCTAGTCTATCAGATCTCATCAGGGGTGACTGCATTGTTATCTTCTGTGGCCTGGTAAGGCTGCTCCCCCCTCAGGGGGAGGTGATCAAAGAGCAGGGCAATCAATTTAAGTCAGAGGCAGTCCCTCTTCCCATTACTATAGAACCCACTTGGACACTGAACTGCCATGGGCTACATCTGTGCATGGGTTCTAGGTTATCTCCATGCATGGTACTTGGTTAGAGTATGAGTGTCTGGGAAGATCCCTGTGTTCAAATTTCTGGTTCTGTTGCTCTCCTTGTGGAGTTCCTGTCCTCTTCGGATCTTACTATTTTCCACTTCTTACATAAGATTCCATGCACTCTGCCGAACAGTTGACCATAAGTCTCAGAGTCTGCTTTGATAGTCTGCAGGGCAGAGCCTTTCAGAGACCCACTGTGGCAGGTTCCTAGCTTGTTTCCTGTTTTCTTCTTCTTCTATCTATCCTCTTTGCCTTTCAGGATGGGGATTGAGCATTTTAGTCAGGGTCCTCCCTATTGATTAGTTTCTTTAGATGTATAGATTTTAGTAGGTTTATCCTATATTATATGTCTATATGAGTGAGTATATACTGTGTGTGTCTTTCTGGGACAGCTCACTCAGGATGATCCTTTCGAGGTCCCAACAAAACTCATCAGAATGGCCAAGATGAAAAACTCAAGTGACAACACATGCTGGAGAGGTTGTGGAGAAAGGGGAACACTTCTCCGCTGCTGGTGGGAATGTAAACTTGTACAACCACTCTGGAAATCAATCTGGTGCTTTCTCAGACAACTAGGAATAGCTCTTCCTCAAGATCCAGCCATACCCCTCCTAGGCATATATCCAAAAGAGTCTCAAGTACACAACAAGGACATTTGCTCAACCATGTTTGTAGCAGCTTTATTTGTAATAGCCAGAAACTGGAAACAGTCCAGATGCCCCTCAATTGAAGAATGGATACAGAAATTGTGATACATCTACACAATGGAATATTACTCAGCAATGAAAAATAAGGAAATCATGAAATTTGCAGGTTCTTCTTCAATAACTATTTCACCATCACTAAAAGGAAGAATGCAGCCTAATACTTAACTACTTAAATCTTCTTGTGTTCATCATTCCATAGAATATGGTGAACTTAATGTATTGGGTACTTCCTACATTTAAAGACTCGTTAGAGAATAACTGCTACAAGATTTCCTCTTCCTTGTCCAGAAAAGCATTTGCTCTTAAGTTCATGCATTTGTTTGTTTGTTTCTTTGTTTAAGGAATATGTTTCTGGACTGTGTGATGTGTTGGTGTGTGCTTACTATGATGCTACTGTGAGGATAACTTGCAGAAATTTCTTTCTTTGCATATCTGTGTAGATTCTGGGAACCGAATCAGTTACCAGGCTTGCATGGAAGGCACACTTTTCCACACCATGATTCATTTTGATAGACATTAATCTTTTTTCTCACACTTATTCCCTTAGGGAAAGACAGCTCTGCATTTAACTGCTTATAATTACCCATAATAAGTACTTGAAAGACTGAAGGAAATGTCACATACTATGTAATAAATATATCACTGAGTTTTAGGCTATGTGTGGTGGTTTGAAGAGGAACGGCCCCCATAAATGCATGTGTTTGAATGTTTGGCTTTAGTGGTGGCACTATTAGTTGTGGCTTCCTAAATGGGGGATTACTTAAAACCTTGTTGGAGGATGTGAATCACTGTACAAGTAGGCTTTGCTGTCATATATACTAAAACCTATGCCCATTATGACACACAGTCTCTTGCTGCCTGAGGATCAAGACATAGAACCCTCAATTATTTATCCAGCAACATGTCTGCATGTTTGCTTCCATATTTCCTTCCATGATGATAATGGACTAAACCTCTGAAACTGTAAGCCAGTCTCAATTAAATGTTTTCCTTTGTAATAGTTGCTGTGGTTACTGTGTCTCTTCACAACAATACAACCCTAACTAAAGCAGTATGAAGGATAGACACCGGAAAAATAAATAAGAGGAAAATTTGTTAGTCTTATAGATTTACACCTCATTTCACAGTTACATCATGAGAAATTTTGTCATTTTCTCTATCTTCTTTTTTTTTAACTATTAAAAAAGCTATTAGGTTGAGCCACTGGTAAATATTCATTTATTGCCTCTCCAAAGTACTATCAAATGATCCACTCATAATAATAAATTTTAAGTAGATTTTTGAATATTAAATCAATAGTTTTATGAAATGATGGTGAGAACAATGAGCTGAAAAACAGTCAACTTGACACTGTAGAAGAATTAGGGAAGTGCTTCTCAACCTTCTAAATGCTGTGACCCTTTAATAAATTTGTTCATGTTGTGGTGACCCCACTCATAAAATTATTTTTATTTAAACTTCATAACTGTAATTTTCCTACTGTATTGAACTCAAGTGTAAATATCTGATATTTCTAATGGTCATAGAAAACCACTGTGAAAGAGACCTTTGATCCAAAAAGGGGTTGTGACCTACAGGTTGAAAACACTAAGTTAGGGGCAGAAATATTTCATATATTTGATTATGATTACTGTTTTGATTTCATAAAGTGACTGTGACCTGGCTATTTTTTCAGAAAAAAATTAATTCATACACATAATGTATTTTAAAATATTTTTGGAAAATCTGTCAGTTTAATTATAATCTCATATAAACATAAATAATAAGTTGAGTTTTATGTAATTTTGTTGTTTTTAAACTTGTAACTTCATCTTTCCAAGTCCAAAAAATCAATTTTGCTTGTATATTATTCTATATTACTGAATGCTTTACTTCATTTTCTACATAAATAATAAAAGTTATTTTTTCAGAAGTTATCATATTGGGATGGAAAGATAGCTTATTAGATAAAGTAGATAAACTTGCTGTCAAACCTGAAAATATTCTTTTAAACCCTGGGACCTTCATGGGACCAAAAAGAAATTGCTTTTGAACTCCTCTGCTCCCATTTGCATTCTGTGAAATATGCATACCAGCACGCACACAAAGAGAGACAAAGAGTATAAGTTTAAAAATACATCTTAAAGAAGACATAACACACTAATAAATATTTGTGTATTCATATGAATAGATGAGTGAATGTTACATTACTGCTATTTTTAAATTTATTTATTTTAATAAATTGCAGTTTATTCACTTTGTATCCCAGATGTAGCCCTTTCTTTCATCCCTTCCCAATCATTCTCTGATCTCCTTCCATGCTCTTCCCCGAGTCCAGTGATAGGGGAGGTCCTCCTCCCATTCCCTTTTGCCCTAGCCAATCAGGTCTCATCAGGACTGGCTGCATTGTCTTCCTCTGTGGCGTGGTAAGGCTGCTCCCCCCTCACGGGGTAGTCGTCAGAGAGCCAGGCACTGAGTTCATGTCAGAAAAAGCTCCTGTTCTTCTTACTAGGGTGACCACTTGGACACTGAGCTGCCGTGGGCTACATTTGTGCAGGTGTTATAGGTTATCTCCACGCATGGTCCTCGGTTGGAGCATCTGTCTCAGAAAAGACCCCTGTGCCCAGATATTTTGGTTCTGTTGGTCTCCTTGTAAAGCTCCTGTCCACTCCAGGTCTTTCTATCTTCCCCTTCATAAGATTCCCTGCACTCTGCCCAAAGTTTGGCTATGAGTCTCAGCATGTGCTCTGATAAACTGCAGGGTAGAGTCTTTCAGCGGCCCTCTGTGGTAGGCTCCTGTCTTGTTCCTTGCTTTCTCCCTTTTCCAATACCCTTCCAATTTGCCTTTCTGAGTGAGGATTGTCATCTTACCCGGGCTCCTCCTTCTTGCTTAGCTTTTTTAGGTGTACAGATTTTAGTATGTTTATCCTATATTATATGTCTAATATCCACTTATAAGTGAGTATAACCTAGAACCTCTGCTCAGATGTAGCCCACGGTAGCTCAGAATCCAAGTGGGCCACCTAGTAAGGAGAAAAGGGGCTGTCTCTGACATGAATTCAGTGACAGGCTCTTTGTTCACCATCCCCTGAGGGGTGAGCAGCCTTGCCAGGCCACAGAGGAGGAAAATGCAGCCAGTCTTGATGAGACCTGATTAGATAGGGACAGATGGAAGTAGAGGAGTTCCTCCTCTATCAGTGGACTTGGAGAGGGGCATGGAAGGAGATGAGGGAGGGAGGGTAGAAGTGGGACAGATTGAGGGAGGGGCCTACAGCTGGGATGCAAAGCAAATAAAAAGTAATTAAATATAAAATATAAATATAAAAATAAAAACTTAATAAAAATATTATAAAAAGAAAATAAAAAGCAACAACAACAACAACAAAATCAAAGAAACCAAAATTGTCACTACACTTCTTTTCTTTCTGCAATGGTCAGTAAAGGTGGAGCAAGATGCATAAACTCACAGCTTTATTTTATTGTTGCCTATTGTTGTGGCATTGTCATAGTGGAAAAAGAAAACCATTGATTCTTTATGTTTCCCTCTTTCTGTTTTCAATTGTTTCTAACTGATAAATTATTATAATACATCATTTGTTTTATTTGTGTGTGTATGTGTATGTGTGTGTGCATAAGATGCTCACAAAAAAAGAAAAGCTAAAAGGCAGTTATATACATTAGTTTTTTCAAATGAAAGTATTTTTCTTATTTAGACGTGATTTTGCTCATTTTTAACTATCTGCTTGAAGTCATAGTATATTTTAGGAAATTCTTTTAAAGCAGGACACGTGTAAAGATTTGTTGTAAGTTTCTGAGTTTATTAGTTAATTTCTATTGAATTTCAATCTTCAGGAGTTTTGGAACTGTATTACTTGGGACATGTAAGACATATACTATTTAAAACTACAAATGCTTTAAAACCTAAATTTTAATTTCTTAATAAAAATGCAAACTTTGATCTTTAGAAAAAAAAATAAGAGAGTATATACCATGTGTGTCTTTCTGCTTCTGGGATACCTCACTCAGGGTGATTTTTCTAGTTTCCACCTTGGAAATATCTCATAATAATTAAGACATTTATGAGTCTTATCAACAGTAGAAAGCTGCAAGATGGAATGAATTCTTGCTTTCATTTGAGGATATAGAAGTTTGGGGGGGAAGTGCTTGAAAATAAGAGCATATAACTTTAACTGAATGGTAAAAATAGTAATTATCTTTTCTTTCATATTTACTCTGTTCAAGTATATATTTATCATACTTAAAATAATCTCTTGAAATAAAAGAGATTACTTTTCATTTTGCCTTTGGTAACACATTATTGGAGCTGGAACTGGCCCCAAACAAGTAATGATCATGATTTAGTGTCACAGATGCTGGAACATAGTATTGTTATGCAATAGTCTACTCATCAAAATGTCATCTTTCTAAATAAAAAACTCTGTCAAGATATTTTTAAAATGTTATTTGTAAATAAAAATAGGATGAGTATTTTAATTAAAACCTGAAAATGCTCTGCTTCACAAAATGCCCAATGAAATTTTTTTTCTAGGTTTGTTGAGAAAGCCAGGCTTAGTGGTGCAAGCCTGTCATTCTAACTATGAAAGATGAATGGATCCAAAGTCTATCTACAGGACAAATCACCTTCCACCAGAATGCAATGCCATTCTGAACTATCTGAGACTCCTTAAAATAAGAAGTCAATTTATTTCTCCAGAGAGACTCCTTTGGAGGAAACCATATTTTCATTTGTAACTGGTTATCAATTGGACATTGTTTCTGGCTTAAGGATGATGGGGACATGTGTATTCTTCCCTTTCTTAAGGATAGGCTGCATAACAAAAAGTAGATGGCCAACAGAAAACAAACTCATTGGTGACATCATTGGAACTTCCTTGTCTTATGATGTCATGTTAAACCTTTTCCATATTTTTCTTTCTTTTCAACTTTATCTTTCATTTTTTATTTTATTTTTATTATTTTATTATGTATTTATTTCTCATATACAATGTTATATATTATAGAATGCATTATAATATATAATGTGCATATATACATATATTCTTTCTTTTTACTCTATATGTCATTTGCCTATACAATATGATTTCCAGTTTAGTGTTTACAGAATTTCTGAGTACATGAATGAGTGGGTCTCTGTTTCTTATGTCTTCTCTTTAGCTCTTTTTCATCTGTTTGTTTTGTTCTTTTCTGGTATGTTAGTTTTATTTCATTTTATTATTTTCCCTTAGAAGATTATGTATTTAATAATGAGAGAAGGAAAGAAAGTGCATCTGGATAAAGGAGAATATGTCAAAAAACTGTGAGGTAAAGAGGGAAGAATAACCCTAGTTAGGATATTATATGAGAAAAAAAATTATTTTTAATAAAGTAAAAAAAATACATATTTAACAAACAAGACTTTTCTGAGCCCCACAGTTTTTATTGTGATATTTAAAGTCAAAACCCAGCACATGCCTATATAGGGTTGATTTTTAGATATAGTAAGTAAATTATTATTTATCAAGCAACTTCTTATGTGTTCTTTTGTTATACTGACATTAAATAATGCCAACTAAGTCATTGAATAATAGAATAATGTTTGGTGAAATGTTCAAGACAAGATAAATAGAAAATATGCAGAAAATCAAATATTGAAATGGAGAGTATTGTCAGAATTAAAGAATTATTTTGAATTTTAGGTAGAGAGCAAGAATCTTGCCCATCGCACATAGCATATTTTGTTTGAAAATCAATGGGAATATTATTTTTCATCATTTGTTATATATTATTTTACTCAATTAGCCTTCCTATAATAAATATTATATTCTAGATACTATGTTTTGTATGATTTGGGGATACAGAATAAAATAATGTACAGTACTCTACTGCTGTCTTCAAACAACTCCATTGTGGGCATGATACATTTGTAGCAGTCACAATGTAAACCTTCATTATACATTAAACCCTCATAGTCATAGGAGCTCATCCATAAAAGAGCCTATTGCTGAGCAGATGCTGTAAACAAATGCTGTAAAGCTAAGTGAGGAGGCACTGACAACTCAAGTGAGTTACTGATCCATTTAAAATGAGCAATGAGGGAAAGCAGAAGTCCTACAGAGAAAGAATCAATAATGAACACATTATCATACATATTTGCCCAGACAAGAATAGTAATCATGTGGCATTATCTCTGTTACAAAATAACAATGATTTCTTTACTCCCCATTGACATTAGCATATCTATTTTTGACACAAAATGGAGAGACCTTAGCTGCTGTCACTCTCCATACTATAAGTTAGACAGTCATTGTTTGACATAGTACTTCAGAATCAATTGGATCATTTTAAATCTTCACGTGGAGAATGGTAGCTAAACATGAGTTTGAGGGAAATGCAAAATTTCACTGGGAAGAAGTAATATCACCTTCCACAATTTCATCAGTGCTATACAACAAATTTTACAAAGCATGAAGAGTAGTTACATTGTTTTATCTCCCATCTTACTTTCTTTTTTCTCTCTAATTCATTCATTCATTCATTTTATATTCTAATTGCAGCCCACTCCCTCCTTTTCTTCCAGTCCCACCTTCTGACCTTATTTCCCCATTCCTCCTTCTTTTCTTCTCAGACAAGGGAGGCTCCATCCACACCCCCAACACTTCATGTCCCAACAAGATTGAAAGCATCTTCTTTCACTGAGGCCAGACAAAGCCACCCAACTAGGAGAAAGTGATCCAATATCAGGCAGCTCCATCCATGTCAGTGACAGCCTCCTCTTCATTTGCTAAGGGAACCACATGAAGAATGAGCTGTCAGTCAACTCATTAAGTGTGGAGGCCTTAGGTCTAGTTCATGTATGCACTTAGGAGGGTGGTTCAGTCTGTGTGAACCCCCATGGGCTTAACTTAGTTGGCTCTGTTGGTCTTCTGATGTAGTTCTTGTCCTTTTCAGCTCCCTCTATCCTTCCCTAACTCTTCCACAAGATTCCCAGACCTCTGTCTAGTGTTTGGTTGTGAGTCTCAGCATCTTCTTTGATCCGCTGCTGGGCAGAGTCTCTCAGAAGACAGTTAGTTTGGCTCATGTCTGCAAGCATAGCAAATTATTATTAATAGTGTCAGGGGTTAGCTCTCTCCATGGGGTAGGTCTCAAGTTGGGTCAGTCATTGGTTGGCCATTTCATCAAACTCTGCTACATCTTTATCCCTGCCCATCTTGTAGGCAGGGTAAATTTTGGGTCAAAAGTTTTGTGGGTACAGCCTTGCCGTCCTTCTTCCATTGGAAGTTCTGCTTAGCCACAGGAGTGACGACTTTGGTCTCCATATCATCTGCTACAAGAAGTCTCAGCTAGTCACCCTATATCTTCCCAGGAGTCTACCATGTTGAAGGTCTCCAGCTTGTCTCAGAGATCCTAACAAAATGGCTTCCCATCTCTCAGCGCTATACCCTTTCATCCTGTTTTTCCTGTACCTCCTCCCTGCCCTCTTTCCTATCGCCGGCCCCTCCCCCACCAACTTCCCTCTCTGCTTCTACTTTGAATGTCTATTTTATTTCCCCTTCTGAGTGAAATTCAAGCTTCCTCCCATGGGCTCTCCTTGTTATTTAGTTTCTTTGGATTGTAGGGTTGTGGTGTGGTTATCCTATACTATATGGCTAATATCCACTTATAAGTGAATACATACCATGTATGTTTTTCTGGGTCTGGGTTACCTCAGGATAATATTTTCTAGTTCCATCCATTTACCTGCATATTTCATTATTTCCTTGTTTTTAATAGCTGCAGAGTGTTCTTTTGTATAAAGGTACCATATTTTTCAGTTGAGGGACAGTTAGTTTTTTTTCCAGTTTCTGACTATTATGAATAAGGCTGCTATGAACATAGTTGAGCGAATGTCCTTGTGATATGACAGAGGATCATTTCAGTATGTGCCTAGGAGAGGTATAGCTGGGGCTTGAGGTAGAACTATTCCCCATTTTCTGAAAAAGCACCAGATTGATTTCCAAAGTGGCTATACAAGTTCTCACTCCCACCAGCAATGGAGGATTCCCACATCTTTGCCAGTAGGAGGTGTCACTTGAGTTTTTGATCTTAGCCATTCTGATGGGTGTAAGATGGAATCTCAGAGTTGTTTTGATTTGCATTTCAGTGATGACTAAGAAAACTGAGCATTTCTTTAAATGTTTCTTGGCCATTAGAGATTCCTCTGTAGAGAATTCTGTTTAGCTATGTACCCCATTTTTTAAATTGGAATTTGTTTGTTGCTTTTTAATCTCTTATTTTTTCTAAAAATTTTGGATATTAGCACTCTTTTGGATGTAGTCAGGTGAAGAATTTTTCACATTCTGTTGGCTCCTGTTTTGTCCTATTGACAGTGTCCTTTGCCTTACAGAAAACTTTCAGTATTAAGAGGTCCCATTTATCAATGATTGATATTAATGCCTGAGCTGTGGGTATTTGGATCAGGAAGTTGAATCCTCTACAAACGCATTCAAGGATATTCCCCACTTTTTCTTCTATTAGATTTAGAGTATCTGGTTTGATGTTGAGGTCTTTGATCCACTTGGACTTGTTTTGTGAAGAGTGATAAATACGGATCTATTTGTATTCTTCTACATGTAGACATCCAGTTATAACAGCACCGTTTGTTGAAAATTCTTTTTTCCATTGTATAGTTTTGGCTCCCGTGTCAAAAAATTAAGTGTGCATACATATGTGGGCTTATTTCTGGGTCTTTGATTTGATTCCATCAATCAACCTGTCTGTTTTTTTTATGCCAATACCATGCACTTTTTATTCCTATTGCATTGTAGTACAAATTGAAGTCAAGGATGGTGATACCTCCAGAAGTTCTTTTGTTTTACAGGATTGTTTTGGTATCCTTGATTTTTTTTTTTTAATTTTCCATATAAAGTTGAGAATTTCTCTTTCAAGATCTGTAAAGAATTGAAATTTTTGATGGGAATCACATTGAAATGAGGATTTATTTTGGTAAGATCTTTACTATGTTAATCCTACCTATCTATTAATATGGGAGATATTTCCAGTTTCTGATATCTTCTTCAATTTCTTTTTTTTTCAGAGAAGTTTTCTTGTCATACAGCTCTTTCACTTGCACAGTTATTGTTACACCAAGATATTTTATGCTACTTATGGTTATTACAAGGGGTCTAATAAAATTTTCAGCCCAATTATCATTTGTATAAAGGAGGGCTACTGATTTTTTTAAGTTAATTTTGTATCCAGTAACAGAACGTTTCACTCATCTTAAATTTAAGTCTCAAATATCAGTGCATTTTTAATTCAGTGGCTTGCTTAGTAAAAAGGGATGTTTGCATAACCTTCCAAAAATATTTCAAGTGTCAATATATATCACTTTAAATTTAAACCAATAGTTCCTTAAAATTTCCTATATCAATATCATATTTACATAATTGCCACACCTCTAAGTTTCTACCTCCAAATTTTGCTCTGCATCTTCACATTTCCTTCAAAATTTCAGTCTATTTAGTGTTCCTCGTGTTTTCATGTGTTTTGGCATTACCACTGGTTTGGATAACTTATTAAGTGCATACTTCTGATAAAATTATTTGTCTATTTCTCTGCAGCAGTTGATTACATGCACCTTCTAATCTAGGGTGGAGCTATGACCTGCTTGTTTGTTGGAGACAGTAGATGAGAAGTTTACTTATTGTAGGTGGATTTGACTACCCAATAATCTCCAGTTATTTTATTGCGCACTGATGTAGGTGTTGCTCAGGAGATATTTTGCAAAGATATATATGTAATTAATATCTTTAATAAAATTGACCTAATAAGGCAAAAATACATAAGATAATTTGTGAAGAAATGATTAAATTAATTGAAAGTGGTTTACTAATACAACAAAACATCCTGTAAATCCCCTCTCCTGAATATCATAATTGATAGTATTATTCTGAATTTCCTATTGGCTTTTACAATAGACTTTCCCAGCTATGACACTGAGATGCAGACATTTGTTGTGGATGTTTTGGTTTATGATATGTAAACATGTTTTTGTTAAAATTCCAAGTTGGGGATTTTAGTGTGTCCACATCTGTTAAATGGTCTTTTGTGGAGTGTGGTCTTTGTCAGGTGGAATTAGTTGAATGTTGAGGACTTTCAGAGGTAAAATGATAGCCCAGAGGAGGAAGATGCAGCTGCTTGGAGGAGGACTGCTTGCCGCTGATTTGTCCTGCTGTTGTTTGCTGTTTTGTTGGTTACCTGGACTTCTGGATTTCTGGACGACTGGTATTGGTATTGCACAAAAAGAATCCTAACACCCCACCCAGGGGGAAGTAGCAGGGAAAACAGTGGCCCCTGTCTCCACTAACCTTCTCTTCCTACCCGGTTTTGGGAGGTTGGAAGGGAAGTAGAAGCATTTAATAACCATAAATAAAGTAAGTTTGCTAAAAATCTGGGTCAACAGACATTAACACAATAAAAATGTATTCTATATTAAATATATTCACATATAATGTGTTACTACATACAATATAAACAGCATAGTAAGTAATGTAGTATAATGTAGTAAATTATATTTCATAAATATAATATACACAATGGACATAATGTATACATGTGTAATCTCACCTTTTTTTTATAGAAAGATCCTGTATCTTTGCATTCCCTCTACCAAGTACAGTTGGAAAAAGATGAAAATTAATGACATTTACACATAATATGTTTTATGATTACTTCCTTAAGTTAGCTCTAAACAAAAAGTTATATTAAATACTTATATAACATTTACTCTTCCTTAGGCATTATAATGATTTAGAGATAATTTAATATGTAGAAGTGGACCAGAATATATGTGTAACTTATAAGTCAATATTGTGCTAATTTGTAGATTAAATTTCAGAATATGTGTATTTTTATACTCAGAAATTTTTTAAACAAATTTCCTGTCCTTACTGAGAGTACTCATTTATGTGTGTATGTGTGTGTGTGTGTGTGTGTGTGTGTGTGTGTGTGAATCTGTCTGTTTGTGCGTATGAGTAGAGGCAGATATTTATGACTACTTATACAATCTGAGCAAAAGTGATTTATTTATTTTATTGGATTTGTCAATAGAATCTTAGCCTCAAGTGAAGCAACACACTAAAATAATTTCTGACTCTAGTACAATCCACAATTAATTTATTTAATTTTATTTGTACCAGTGTGGAAGTGCTAGATTCCTTGGAACTGGAGTTACAGGTAGTTGTTATCTGCCATGTGGGTGCTAGGAATTGAACTCAGGTCCTTTGAAAGAACAGACAGTGTTCTTAACCACTGAGCTATCTCTACCCCCCACACACACACACAATTAGTTGTCATATCAGGACACAAAACAGTTGTGGATATGTATATATACATGTATTTCTACATTCTGAAATATGCACTATAGAAAGCTGTACCCTAACTCTACTGTATTTTCTCTGAAACATAATCCCATACATTGAAATTCTTTGATTTCAAGCTTGGGTTTACCCTTGTCTCAATCCAGTAAGATGAATGCTTCATTTCCTAAAACCAACTGGTTTCTAAAACTGAAATGCTGTTTATACATTCTTCAATATCGGAATAATTTTCTAGTTAAAGGCATAACACTGAAATTGTTCATACACTTGATCAGTGTATGTCAGCTTTTATATGAGTCAAAATCATGGCTTTCTTTCAAGGTCCCTTGTCTTGCCTGAAAACTGGATTCCAATCTCTCCTATTCTTATATAGTTTATAATAATGTTGTTTTAGGATGTATGCTATTAATTTTGAGGAAGGATGAATCTCACAGAGCCATAACACTAGACAAAGAAGTACTGGCAACTAAGGAATGCTGAGAGCAGTAGAAAGATTTCCCACAGAAAAGACACTCAAATGGTTATCTATTGCCAAATGCTTAGCCTGAGAATAATATGCACACAGGTATCATTATTTGGCAAGGAAGGTATAGTTATATATTTGGGAGTTATAGATTATATGTGTAAGTATATAACATATATTAACATATGACATATAAGAGGTCACGAATGTTCTGAAACAAAGAGGGATATTATACATGGGGAGTTGGAGAAAGAAAAGGTTAAATGATAAAATTATATTTTAATTAAAAAATGAGAACATAATAAAATAACTAAAATTTTAGAACTTTCATTTAGCTATATTTTATTTGCAGTTTTTCTTGTGTGAACACATTAGTCGTACAGGGAGTTAGGCCAAAAACCTTATACACATTAAAATAGATATTTTCTATTTATGGGAGATTTATTTGCAAGATAGACAGACAGACAGACAGACAGACAGACAGACAGACAGACAGATAGATAGATAGATAGATAGATAGATAGATAGATAGATAGAAAAACTTCCACAGTATAACTACATGAAGTGATTTCAAAATCATCAATTTTCAGATGAGTGACAGGGAAAGTGACTGAAAAGAAAGGGAACTGTGAAAGACAGAGAAGAAAGAATAAAAGTACATTCTATGTTTGTGTTTCAAGACATTTTATGGGTAATTGGCACTGAATGCACGAGAGTTAATAGACAAGAAACAGAAAATAGCACTGTTAATACAATATTTTATATTAGGATCTTGTTTCTTCATGCATGTCATATAAACATATATTTTGGGGGCGGAAATAGTAGGTCACATTTAATATTACCAAAAGTACATAAAATATGTATGAATTGACCTCAATATTCTTTCTGATGATAAAATTTGAATTTCTTAAGATAAGAAATGAATTGTATATGGCACTTTCATCTTGGAGGATGAAACTTAGTTTGAATCACTCCTTACCACCAAAGGCTTCAAATGAATATTTACACACAAATGAAAACCTGTCTGCAACATTGGTAGTCATTAAGTAAAACTTAAAATAATTCTATGTTCGTTCTTTATACGTGACAATTACTAACACTGCTACCAAAAATAAAACAAAACCAACATATTGTCTTGTACTAATTTGTTACCTCATTATTGCAAAGTGAAAATAAATCAGTCTAATTTTTCATGTTGGCTTCTGTTTTATTTCTAAGTCATTTTCCATCTTTTCTTGGATTTATTCTCTTTTATATTACCAAAATCTGTACAAGATAAAGATAAGTCATATTACCCTTTATACCTTCTTAGCTTTAACAAATTCTTTGCTGGTTCTTAGTGAAGCACTATCTTACCTGATGTTCTATTCCTCATTATATTGCATTCCTGCTCTTTTTACAGGTAGTATTTAAGCACCAATATTGTGAGATGTGTCATTACTGAATCATTGTCACAAATCTAAGCAAAAAACAAAAAAAAAAACAAAAAACAAAAAAACCTGAGAATATATGCTTTCTTGGAGAAATTAAAATAAGAATACCAAGAGTTGAAAAGCACCAAACAAAAACAAGTATGAAATTATTATAATAAGTATAAAATTATTACATTCTTTGATTGCTTGCTGCATTGTCTTTTGAGACGAAGACTCTCGTTGAGCCTATAGCTCTTTAACTAGACTGATAGGACAAGCATTTGAAATTCCCTTCCTCTTCCAATCAACCAGAGATTTCAGGTGTGTGCTGTTTGCGAAGTGTTACACAAGATCCAAACTAGGATCCTAATTCCCTGCACAGTAGGCACTTTATTAACTTAGCAATCTTCTACACATCCTACTGTTTTATTCATAAACTCTAACTGGACAGGCTTCTACACTTATTTATGTAATATCTCTATTTGTTTGCTTGTTGTTTGCTGACACTTTCTCACTATGTAGGACCAGTGGACCTAGAACATACTAAATTGACTAAGATGGCCTTAAACTCACAGAGATCTATGTATTTCTGCCTCCCATATTCAGATTAAAAGTGTCTGCCAAAATTTCTGAGTGAATGTCCTCTTTCTTTTAAATGATGAAGTAGGCTGTATTCATGATTCATATAAATAATATATTGTTCCATATACGTGTATATACATATATACATGTGTCTGCAATTATTTATATAGGTGCTTGATCTTTGGTCATTCTTTTATTTTTATTAATTACAGTTTATTCACTTTGTATCCCACTTTAGCTCCCTCTGTCTTCCCCTCCCAACCCCACCCTCCCTCCCTCTTCCCCACCTGTGCCCCTCCCAGAGTCAACTGATAAGGGAAGTTCTCCCTTTCCCTTTGATCCTAGTTTATCAGGTCTCAACAGGATTGGCTGCATTGTCTTCCTCTGTGGCCTGGTAAGGCTGTATCCCCTCAGAGGAAAGTGATCAAAGAGCAGGCCAATCAGTTCCTGTCAGAGACCGTCCCTGTCCCCATTACTATGAAACCCACTAGGACACTGAAATGCCATGGGCTACCTCTGTGCAGGAGTTTCAGGCCAACTCCATGAGTGGTCCTTGGCTGGAGTATCAAAAAAAGACCCCTGTGCCCAAACTTTTTGGATCTGTTGCTGTCCTTGTGGAGCTCCTGTCCTCTCCATGTCTTACTATCTCCCACTTTTTAAAATAAGATTCCCTACACTCTGCCCAAAGTTTGGCTATGAGTCTCAGCATCTGCCTTGATACCCTGCAGGGTAGACCCTTTCAGAGGCCCTCTGTAGTAGGCTCCTCTCCTGTTCCCTGTTTTCTCCTTCTTCTGACGTCTATCCTCTTTGCCTTTCTGAATGGGGACTGAGCATCTTAGCCAGAGTCCTCCTTCTTTTTTAGCTTCCTTAGGCATACAGATTTTAGTTTGCTTATCCTACCTCATATGTCTAATACCCACTTATGAGTGAGTATATACCCTGTGTGTCTTTCTCATTCTCACTTAGGATGATCTTTTCCAGTTCCCACTATTTACCTGCAGATTTCATGATTTCCTTGATTTTTATTGCTGAGTAATATTTCATTGTGTAAATGTACCACAATTTCTGTATACATTCCTCAACTGAGGGGCATTTGGGCTGTTTCCCGCTTCTGGCTATTACAAATAAAGCTTTTATGCTTAATATTAACTTATAAAAGCTGAAATAAAATATTGATATCTAATTTTGGTAACATTAAATATTTTTTGAATGTGTCTGTAAGTTTCTTTTTTTAACATTAAATATTTTATTTAAACATTAAATATTTTATTTGAACAAAGATTAAAATGAGTGCAAGTCAGTACATGGATCAAAACTTTTTAAATTGAAATAGCATAAAAATGCATTCTATAAAGCAAACTTCCCAGGTTTGGGAAATATACTTCATTAGCAGCATATGACTCAAGAATCCTTGAGGACCTGAAATTTATACTCAACGCCATAAAAAAAGTTATAAAGGAAAGAAATTGTTCCCTGTTTTCTCCCACTTATAGGGTCTATCACATTTACTTTCTGAGTGAGGATTGAATAAATTTCCTAGGGTCCTCCTTCTTGTTTAGCTTCTTTAGGACTATAGATTTTAGTATGTTTAACCTATATTATATGAGTAATATCCACTTATGAGTGAGTATATACCGTGTGCATCTTTCTGCACCTTACTCAGGATGATATTCTCTGGTTCCCACCATTTGCCCTCAAAATTCATGATTTTCTTGTTTTTAATTGCTGAGTAGTATGCCATTGTGTAAATGTACCACAAATCTGTATCCATTTCTCAGTTGAGGCACACCTGGGCTGTTTCCAGATTCTGACTATTATGAATAAAGCTAGTATGAATGTAGTGGAGCAAGTGTTCTTGTTGTGTACTTGCATATATTTTGGATATATGCCTAGGAGTGTTATAGCTGTCTTGAGGTAGCACTATTCCTAATTTTCTGAGAAAGCGCCAGATTGATTTTCAAAATGGTTGTACAAGTTTACATTTTCACCAGCAATGGAGGAAGGTTCCCCTTTCCCCACAAAGCACTGCCACAGAAAGCCTCTGAAAGACTCTACCCAGAAGGGTATCAAAGCAGATGCTGAGATTCGTAGCCAAATTTTGGGCAGAGAGAAGGGAATCTTATGAAAGAAAGGGGAGATATAAAGACCTAGAGTGGACAGGAGCTCCACAGGAGACCAACAGAACCAAAAATATGGGCCCAGGTGTCTTTGGAAAGACCGATACTCCAACCAAGAACCATGCATGGAGATAACCTAGACCTCTTGCTCATGCAGCCCATAACAGCTCAACCTCCAAGTGGCTTCCCTAGTATGGGGAGCAGGTGCTGTCTCTGACATAAACTCAGTGACTGGCTCTTTGATCACCTCCCCCTGAGTGGAGTGCTGATGTACTAGGCCCCAGATTAAGAGTCAGTCCTGATGAGACCTGATAAGCTAGGATCAGATAGAAGGGGAGGACAACTGTGGGAGGTGCATGGAAGGGAGGGTAGGATTGAGAGGGGACAAGGGAGGGGGCTACTTCCGGGATACTAAGTGAATAATTATAGTAATAAAAACAATAAAAGAAATTGTGATTAGTTCTTTCAATCTATTTATTAAATATTTATTTAGTGCTTATCATATGCCTGACCATGAAACATACAAAATAACTTCTAAGCAATCTAATACTCAAGTCATATGATATTTACTTCCCAAACAGAGAATTCAACTTTGCAAAGGGAATTTACAAGGTCAAAGTCAGGTCAAGCCTGCAATATTAGGGAAAAATAAGTAGTTACGGCAACTTGTATATAAGCACAGTTTCTTCTGATCCTATTACTGAGATAATCATAATTACTGTAGTGAACTCCACTCCAAGTTTTATGTTTCACAATAACATGAAACCCAACTGTGAAATGGGCTATGTCCTGTATAGTATCAGAATATACAGACTTTCTGTTTTTCATAACACAGCCTCACTCCTCTTAGGTTTTGTCCTAAGCCTTATTCTTTGTGGCTACCATGAAAAGTGATGTTGCTCAGCAAATAAAGCCCCACTCTCCACATCTCAGCAACTGTGGATCTGCAAAAATCCAGAACACAAATTCAATACAATCAGCCAATTCTCACATCAAGGAAAATACCTTTGTATTATTTATATGATCCATCAATTTTCCTTATGTATTATACAATAATATGACAATATTTAATTATCTCTTTATCAAAAAGGCTTTACTTTCTGCTTCTGGGATACCTCACCCAGGATGATTTTTTTCTAGATTCCACCATTTGCCTAAAAATTTCATGATTTCCTTGTTTTTAGTTGCTGAGTAGTATTCCATTGTATAAATATACCACATTTTCTGTATCCATTCTTCCATTGAGGGACAGCTGAGTTGTTTCCAGGTTCTGGCTATTATGAATAAAGCTGCTACAAACATGGCTGAACAAATGTCCTTGTTGTGTACTTGAGCATATTTTGGATATATGCCTAG
>REGO01000372.1:876918-902115 GCA_010120015.1 Rhombomys opimus
ATGGCGCTGCTTAAATAAGCCCCGACCGCACTTATGTGACGTGGAGTGACGTGTCATACCCTGATTGACTGCTTACTCGTACCCGTCTGACGGCCCGGGGTGGGGCAGTGGCTTGGCGCGCTTTTGCAACTGCACATGTGCTCTCAGAGGCTGTTACCAGTATAGAGACAGGATGCCGGCGCCATCTTGTAATGGCGTCTGAACCTCGGCTCTCTACAGTATATGCTCACTTATAAGTGGATACTAGACCTGTAAGATAAGACAAACATACTAAAATCTGTACACCTAAGGAAGCTAAACAAGAAGAGGTTCTGGGGTAAGATCCTCACTTAGAAAGACAAATGGGATAGACATTGGAAGTAGGAGAAAACAAGAAACAGGACAGGATCCTACCATACAAGGCCTCTGAAAGACTCTCCCTAGCAGTGTATCAAAGCAGATGCTGAAACTCATAACCAAACCTTGGGCAGAGTGCAGTGAATCATATAAAAGAAGAAGGAGTTAGTAAGACCTGGAGAGGACAGGAGCGCCACAAGGACCAATATATCTGGACACAGGTTTTTTTGTTTGTTTGTTTGTTTGTTTGTTTTTTAATTTTTTTTTTTTCTGAAGCTGATTCTCCAACCAAGGACCATGCATGGATATAACCTAGAACTCCTTCTCAGATGTAGCCCATGGCAGCTCAGCATCCAAGTGGGTTTCTCTAGTAAGGGGAACAATGACTGTCTCTGACATGAACTCAGTGGAGGGCTGTTTGACCTTCTGTGACCCCAAGAGAGAAGGACCCTTGCTAGGCCACAGAGGAGGACATTGCATCCAGTCCTAATGAGACCTGATAAACTAGGGTCAGATGGAAGGGGAGGAGGACCTCCCTTATCAGTGGACTTAGAGAGGAGCAGAGAGGAAATGAGGGAGGGAGGGTGTGATTGGGAGGGAATGAGGAAGGGGGCTACAGCTGGGATATAAAGTAAATAACTTTTAATTAACATAAAATAATAAAAATTATAAAAAGATTTACTTAAAATCCATGCAAAATTCAATAATACCATGCCACTTGAAGTAAGGATTTTCTCTATAGAATATAAAAATTGATAGTCACCAATGAATATATTTAAAATTTAGCATATTATTTCTTAAAAATCTGCTAAAATACCTAGATAAAATTAAACCAAAATTTATAAGAAAATACAGTCTCTGTTGTTGTGTGACACAATTTATGGAAAGATAATAACAAATGTCTACTAACCATAGATATGGAACCCACAATATAACACAGTAGTGCTTTGTTATACAATACAACCTGCGGTGCTTTAAGTTAAAATGGCCTACATAGGCTTATATTTTTGAATAACTGGTCCCACTTAATGGAAATATTTACAAAGTGTAAGGAGGTATAAGACATGTGAGTCATTGCCTGGAGTCCCTGATAAGCAATTGTTTGAAGCTGTGTAACTGAAGCTGACTGTGTTGGGGACCTCAGACTTTGTTGAACATGACAGAGCTATGGGATATATGTCAAGTATAACTGTATACAGGGAAAGGGACCAACCCAAGATAGATGAGTATGTTATAGGCAGCAAAGCTGGAAGGGTGAAGCCATCCAAGTCTTCTGACGTCACCATAAAGATATATGAATTGGGGTTTGCTCTGCTGGGTTTCAAACTTGTTGTGGTTCAGATTTCATTCATCTTACATTGTGATATCTTCAGGAGCCTGTGGGGGTCCAGAGGGTGGAATGTGGCTGTTTGAATGAGAGTGAAACCGTAGACTCATATGTTTGAATATTTTGTGTCTAATTGGTGGGAGTGTAGTTTGCTGGAGAAGGTAAGGTACAGGCATAGGCATTGTGAGTTTAAAAGCTTTACACAGTACTAGTGTGTTTTGCCTTCTTGTGAATGAAGATAGAAACTCATTTTACCACATATTCATTCTGATATAAAGTACTCTAACCTGGAACTATTATCCCAATTAACCAAATTAAATGTTCTTTAAAAAAAAAAATTACACTGTCCATAGTATTTTGACACCACAATAGAAAAGTGACAAAGATACCACCAAAAAACCAACATGGTGATTAATTAGTGTTACATGGATACAGAAATGTTGATAGGGTCACTTGTAGGAGGATAAGTCACTGAAAGAAACCAGTCTCCTTAAAAAAGTTCATTCCATCTCATGAAAACTGAAGCCTGGAGCGTACTTCAAAGTTTCTAGACTGCAGAGTGTCCTTTTCCCTTGATCAGAATGTCTTCCAGACATCTGGGCTTGTCTCTGTTTCTCTCAGGCAGCTTTGGTTGTTTTGAGAGTCTTTCAGGACTACTTACTGCTTATATAACCTCAAGGAAGAAATGTCTAGTAAATACAATTAGTTTCAGAGAGTTCCTCAAGCTATTTTGCATATTTACTTCTTCAAATTAAGCCTCTCTGTAAAATGGAATGTTTCACTTTCTCTTTAAATTTCTGTTATTTTACCTTTCTCTAAACTATGTCTTAACAAGCTTAATCATGAAGAGAACTGCTACAAAGCACCTGTTAAGAAATGATACTATTAAATTCCATTAAAAGTTCTATGTATGCATAAAGTGCCCCTTTTGTTTTTTATTGGGATCAATACAATAACTCCCAATATAAATATAGGCATTTTGCCATTTAAATGTGTATCCAATATGCTTAGTGGATACCTCATTTTCTTCAACATAAATGCACATTCTTCTCTTTTCTAGAAGGAAAGGCCAAGTCATTTTAATTGTCTGTGTATGGCTACATTCTGAGAACAATCAATTATTGATCATGTGAGATTTCATAAACAAAGCCAAATGTAGGCAGGTGATTAATCATTCATTCTCGTTCACCTTGAAGGAGCAGCACAAAAGCAAAAAAATTGTTTCTATTTTTTTATTCATTCTCTGCCTGATCAGCAAATATGTGTTTTAAACAGTTAGCTCCTCTGAATAGTTAGTTCCTCCAGGTTGCTTGCACCATCTGCTGAGCCATTTAGAAAATATCTTTTTAAAAATGTGTCCTTAAAGTACTTGCAGAGTGTCTGGACTTTTGTATCTCTTCATACCAAATGTTACCTTACTTCATACATATTATTTAAAATAATGTTTATGTGAATGAGTTCCTTTCCTGATTGGACTACCTACACGATCTACATGATTTATAACCTCCAGCAAGCTTTCAAACCTATTTTTTGTTACTTAGCTTAAAAATAACAATAACAATAGCGCTTCCTCAAGATCCAGCTATACCACTCCTAGGCAAATATCCAAAATATGCTCAAATACACAACAAGGACATCTTCTCAACTATGATTGTAGCAGCTTTATTAGTAACAGCCAGAAGCTGGAAACAACCCAGATGCCCCTCAACTGAGGAATGGATACAGAAATTGGGGTACATCTACACAATGAAATATTACTCAACAATAAAAAAAACAAGGAGATCACGAAATTTGCAGGTAAGTGGTGGGAACTGGAAAAGATCATCTGTAGTGAAGTATCCCAGAATCAGAAGGGCACACAGGGTATATACTCACTCATAAGTGGGTATTAGACATATAATATAGGATAAACATACCAAAATCTGTATACCTAAAGAAACTAATCAAGAAGGAAGACTCTGATAAAAAGCTCAATTCCCACTGAGAAAGGCATAGAGCATGGATATCAGAAGAAGGAGAAAACAGGGAACAGGACAGTAGCCTGACACAGAGGGCCTCTGAAAGGTTCTACCCTGCAGGCTATCAGAGCAGATGCTGAGAGTTATGGCCAACCTTTGGGTAGATTACAGGGAACCTTATGAAAGAAGTGGGAAATAGTAGACATGGAGACATACAGACATACAGTTCTGATGAAACCTGAGAGAATAGGATCAGAAGGAAAGGGAGGAAGACCTCCCCTATCAGTGGACTTGGGAAGGGGCATGGGTGGAGAAGGGGAAGGAAGGATGGGATTGGGAGGAGAGGAGGGAGGGAGCTACAGGGGGATACAAAGTGAATACATTGTAATTAATAAAAATAAAAATTAAAAAATAACAATAAAAAATGAAACATTGTATAAAATATTACAAATTACCCATTTATAAGCACACACACATACATACTCACACCTGACCACCAATAAAACAATGATGCAGACATAATTACATAATAAAATACAAAGATATTACCCATCTATTGTACTAATAAAATTAAATTACAGCACAAAATATAGACTTTTAAATTAATTTTTTAAAACATATATTCCCTTTATTTGCATATTTATATACTCATGCCTATGTAAATCAATGTGAATATGTATATGTGTCTGTGACAAAGTGGTGTTGTTTGACAAGGTATGTATGTGAAAGTCATAGGACAACATACTTGAATACATATCTTCTTCTACCATGTGACATTTAAGAATCAAACTCATAACACTTGGCAGCACCTACCTTTACTCACTGAGCCACTCACACATACCTGTCAAGTGTGGATCTAATTCAATAATCCATGTAATGTCATCACAGGTGATTCTCTGAATTACTACAACAGAAAAACTAGTTACCAATTGAAGATAGGCTTAACTGAGTCAGAAGAAAACTAGGCTGAAGTCCACCTGTGTGCTGTGGAAAACCAATGATCCTGACATCTAGACTTGTTGCCTCAGACATTTGAAATTATTAAATACCACAGAAGCTGGGGTGCTATTGTTGGTTGATGTATTTCCAAGTTCCCTTCCTCTGCTGCTGAACACGCAGGCTCCTCAGGTGCTGTGGAAATGGTCAGTTCTGGCCATGCTTTATTGGATGTCAGCATCTCCCTGCTTCAGGGGAGCACCAAGCTCCTGGTGGTCAGGTAGGCGCCAGAAGTGACAGAAACATCTATGGCTGCCTTGCCAGCACCCAGCAGGGAATTTTTCAATGACCAGGTGAACCCTTCCTTCCCCAGAATAAATGATGAGTCTCAGGTGGGCATGGTGAAACAAAATGATGACAACCCCCTTTATTTTATGTGAAACAAGGGCTCATAAACCTTGGGCAGTGGAGTGTAAATGTGTTTGATAAGCTGGAGCGGGAGCAGGAATTCTTCATTTACATGCAGCAATACAATCCTATCATAAGAAGGGAACATACTGATTATCCTATAGGCAGTGGGGGTGGGGGTTGGAGGAAGATCTTCAGGTATGGTTAGAGGTATGGAAAAAAGTCATTGGTTGAAAGCTAACATCTCACAAGCATAGGGTGGAGGGCATTTCCAGGAATTCCAGGAGCTTGATTAGCAGGTTCTACCTGGAAAAAGGGAGCTGAACCTGTTTTTTATTTTATTTTATTTTATTTTATTTTATTTTATTTTATTTTATTTTATTTTATTTTATTTTATTTTATTTTATATTTTTCATAAGGACTACATGACATTCCTCAGACCCCAAAGGACTATTTGGAGATTTGGGCTGCCTACAACAGGTAGAGAAAAGAGAGGCCTGCTGACACAAAGGGCATCTATCATTTTTGCACTAAGCTCAGGGGCTATCCAGTAATGCCAGACTTGCATCTCAACAGCAGGGTTTCCCAATAGGTTGAGATGTACACATCTGGTCCAGAAATTCAAGAAGCTAACAGTTAACTTTTGAGGTGGGAAAAGTGATGCATTTCCCCAAAGACATGCATGAGCAACCTGATTCTGGGTCTTTCAAAATGGCTGCTCTTTCTGCTGATTTTCTAAATATTTCCCTAAACTGCTTAAATACAAAAATAAAGGGAAGGAAAAATCTGTGATTGAATTCATCTTAGAAAGTATCACACACAATATACATTAAAAATATCTTACATACATACAAAATCAACTTTTATTTGGTTGGTTGGTAGTTTTGTTATATTTATTATTTAATGATTACTAGTTTTTTTTATTAAATTTTTTTATTTTTATTTTTAGTTACATTTTGTTAACTCTGTGTCCCAGCTGTATCACACTCCCTCATTCCCTCCCCAACCCCACACTCCCTCCCTGGTGTCCTCCCTGCCCCTTTCCAAGTCCACTGATAGGGAAGGACGACCTCCCCTTTCATTTGACACTATTTTATCAGGTATCTTCAGGGCTGGCTGCAAAGTCCTGCTCTGTGGCCTAACCGGACTGCTCCTCCCCTGAGTATGATTATTTCCAGCCATCTGCTCCTCTTGGGTGTATCTGCTTCTTTTTTTTCTAGGGTTTTCAGTTGGGCCATTAAGTTGTTTCTATGTGATGTTACGAATTTCTTCTTGCAGGCACTTAGTGCTATAAATTTTCTTCTCAGCACTGCTTTCAATGTGTCCCGTAAATTTGGGTATGTTGTGCCTTCATTTTCATTGAATTCTAGGAAGTCTTTAATTTCTTTCTTTATTTCTTCCTTAACCCAGCTGTCATTGAGCAGTAAGTTGTTCAGTTTCCATGTGCATGTAGGCTTTTTGTTGTTTCTGTTGTTGTTGATGTCCAGCTTTAGTCCATGGTGGTCAGATAGTATAGAAGGGATTATTTCAATCCTTTTGTATCTGTTGAGGCTTGCTTTGTGACCCACTATGTGGTCTATTTTGGAGAAGGTTCTATGTGGTGCTGAAAAGAAGGTGTACTCTTTTGAGTTTGGGTAAAAAGTCCTGTAGACATCTACTAGGTCCATTTGATTTAGGGATTCTGTGAGTGCTTTTATTTTCCTGTTTGGAGTCTGTCTAGTTGATCTGTCCCTTGATGAGAGTGGGATGTTGAAGTCTCCCACTATTAAGGTATTAGGATCGATGTATGATTTAAGCTTTAATAATGTTTCATTTACGAATGTAGGTGCTCTTGTATTTGGGGCATAGATATTCAAGATTGTGATGTCCTCTTGGTGGATTTTTCCTTTGATGAGAATATAGTGGCCCTCCTTATCTTTTTTGATTAACTTTGGATGAAAGTCTATTTTATTAGATATTAGGATGGCTACTCCAGCTTGTTTTCTGGAACCATTTGCTTGAAAAACAGTTTTCCAGCCCTTTACTCTGAGGTAGTGTTTATCTTTGTTGCATAGGTGTGTTTCTTGGATGCAACAAAATGTTGAATTCTGTTTCCACAACAATCCTGTTAGCCTGTGTCTTTTTATTGGTGAGTTGATTCCATTGATATTGATTAATAATAGTGACCAATTCATGTTAGTTCCTTTTGTAATGGAGTCGGTGATCTTACCCTGTTTCCTTGCTTGTTTTCTTTTCATTTTTTGTTGGGATATAATCTGTATGCCCTGTTTTCTTGGGTGAAGTTGTTTTTGTTGGATTGGAGTTTTCCTTCTAGTATCTTCTGTAGGGTTAGTTTGCTGTGTAGATTTATTGCATAAATTTAGTTTTGTCATGGAATATTTTGTTTTCTCCATCTATGTTGATTGAAAGCTTTGCAGGGTATAGTAATCTGGGTTGACATTTGTAATCTCTTAGAGTCTCCATGATACTTGCCCAGGCCCTTCTGGCTTTCATAGTTTCTGATGAGAAGTCCGGTGTGATTCTGATACGTCTACCTTTATGTGTTACTTGGCCTTTTTCCCTTGCTGCTTTTAATATCTTTTCTTTGTTCTGTAGATTTAGTGTTTTGACTATGATGTGGCTTGAGGAGTTTCTTTTCTGGTCTAGTCTATTTGGTGTTCTGTAGGCCTCTTGTATGTTTGTGGACATCTCTATCTTTAGGTTGGGAAACTTTTCTTCTATGATTTTCTTGAAAACATTTTCTGGACCTTTTAGCCTGGAATCCTCTTCTTCATCAATTTCTATTATTCTTAGATTTTGCCTTTTCATGGCGTCCTTGATTTCTTGGATATTTTGTGATTGGGACTTTTCTGATTTTACTTTTTCTTTGAGAGAAGTATCAATTTCTGCAAGTGTGTCTTCAGCTCCAGAGATTTTCTCTTCCATCTCTTGTATTCTGTTGGTTTTGCTTACTTTTGTGGTTCCTGATCTTTTCTCCAAGTTCTCCAGAGCAAGGGTTTTCTCAGTTTGTGTTTTCTTCATTGATTCTAATTCTGTTTTCATGCCTTGCACCATTTCTTTCATTTGTTTGAATTTGGATTCCTGTCTCTCTACGATGGTCTCTATTTCTTTGTTCATTTCCTTTTTATATGCCACTAATTTTATCTCTACTTGTGCCTCTATTTGTTTGTCTATGTTTGCCTTTGTTTCTTTAAGGATTTTGTCTATTTCTTCCTTCTTTACCTCTAATTGACTGGCCAACTCTTTGAAAGATTTGTTCATTTCCTCCTTATGAGCCTCAAATAATTGGGTAAGCATGGCTTTAAAGTCATTTTTCCTGTGCTTCTGATGAATTGGAGTATCCATCAATTTTGGGGTTTGCTGGTGAAGTCATGATGTCCTGATTTATGTTGGAAGTGTTCTTTCACCTACCCCTGGCCATTGGCTTATCTGAAACCTTCCCTGTTTGTTTTTGGATTCTGCAGATCAGACTGGTACTGTCTCTCTCTGGCATCTGGAGAGTTCTTCAGGAAGCTGAAAGAGGTCCTGTGTCCTCAGCATGTTGTACTCTCAGTCATGTCACTTGGCAGGGATTGGGATATCTGGACTCCCTGCTCTCTGGTTTGGTCCTGCTTCTTTGATGTGTTCCACCAGCTCAGTGCTGCTGCCACTGCCAGGTTAGGAAGTCTTACTGTAGCTGGAGATTTTTAGGTGGCCGGCAGGAATTGAGGTATTTGGGACCTCTGCTCTCTGATTTAGCCCTGGTTGGTCTTAAGCTGGAGGCCTGCCTGATGTGCCCTACCAGCTCAATGCTGCTTCGATGCCAGGTTAGGAAGTCCCTCTGTAGCTGGGGACTGGTTTGCCATTCCAGATGCTTTCTGCAAATTCCTGCAGGCTCTCCACTGTGCTCTCCTAGCTTGGGAGGCCCAGCTCCTGGTGTGCCTAGCTTGTATGGCGTTTCTGCCTGGTTTTGGTGAGTATTTAGCGTATTACCTGTCACTGTGGGATTGGGCGGGGAGTACAGTCAGTGGCTGGAAGATCCTAAAGAGCCAGTATGGCGGCTAGCAGTCCAGGACCCTGGGAGGATGGTGCCACCTGGGTCTAGTTCTGCGGGTCCCTGGTACTCCGATACTGGTACCGCTAGCAGTTGCCACTAAAGGGTAGAAGCTCTGCCTCAGCCGCTGCAGACCCCAGGCAGTTAGGTCTACGCTGAGAATCTCGGTGAGTCCGCTGTGTGGGGGAGGGGAAATGTCTGCGAGAGGGGAGTGCTGGTGATCAGAGGATTGTGTCTCTCTTTCCCCGAACAAGTCCCTGGGTGACCCGAGATCAAGTTCTCGCCTCATGCAATGTTCCCTCTCATTTAGAAAGCCTCACCGTTGTTCTCCTGGGTTCAGAGGACCTTCCACTCACCGACTGCGATGGTTTAGCTCTTCCACAGCTAAGGAACTGTGTGTGTTTGTCGCCTTCTTGGCTCTGCCCCCCCAACTAGCTCTAAATTTTTATTTTTTATATTAATTACAGTTTATTCACTTTGTATCCCAGCTGTAGCCCCCTCTCTCTTTCCCTCCCAATGCCACCTTCCCTTTATCATCTGCTCCCATGCCCCTCTCCAAATACATGGATAGGGGAGATATCTTCCCCTTCCATCTGACCCTAGCTTATCCGGTCTCATCAGAACTGGCTGCATTGTCCTTTTCTGTGGCCTGGCAAGTGTTTAGTGATGTTTTGTTAAAAGCACTTGAGTTTTAGCAAGAAATTTTTTGTGTATAAAGACACGGAGAAATAATAATAAAATCAAGTTACAGAAGTTGGTAAACTTCTGACAATTACCTTCAAGAACAATTACATTCAGTACAAGGGTAAAATTATAATAATGTTTTCATTTCAATAAATTTGAAGCTGTCAAGATCTATGAAAAGTCGATGACCATAAAATCCCAGTTTTGATTATATGATGCATTAAGAATTCAGCTCAAATTCCCTGGAAGTCTATTTTCTTGGTCATGTTTCCAGAGGATCGATTTACTCTTGAGGAAATGATTCATTTTTGCAGTTAAACTCCACACAGGATTATTTTTTAAACCATTTTTACTTAAAAAGACTTACTATAATAAATGTACATTCCTGTCCCCCAATACCTCCCCATACTTCCTTAACTCGTTACCCACCTAACGCTATGCTATTGATTTTCAAAAACAAAACAAAACACAAAAATGAAACTCAAAAACTTAAATAAACACAAAAACTACAAAAACAAAATAAAAAGTCTACAAAAATCCAAACAAATGTAGACTTTGGAGTTTGCTTTGTGTTGTAAAAGTACTCCAAGGTATGGGTCCCTGTCCTGTGGTGCAGTCAATGCTCCCAGTGACACTCTATTGAAAAAAAATGATTTTTCACTTGCTAGAAGTATCAGTGTCAAATAGCGTCTTGTTTGGGGTGGGACCCGTGTCCACTTCCCTCTCTAACTATTGGGACCCACATTTATTGAAACTTGTACAGGTCTAGTGCTCTGAGATCATATGTTCAAAAACCCTGTTGTCTCTGGAAGACACAGTTTTCATCAACTCTGGAGCTTACATTTATCTCAGTTCTTCTTCAGCATAGAACCCTAAGCCATGTGGGGAAAAATCTGATGTAGCTACCCATTCTGCCAAAGTCTCACAATCTCTGCATATTGCTAAGTTGTGGGTCTCTGTATTTTGGCATTGATTCTATTATATTGTAAGAAGAGATATGTCTAATGAGGGTTGAATGAGGCCCTGATTTAGTTTGTGTGAGACATTTTTTTTTTCCTGAGGAGGTACAGTACATATTTAGTCAGTCCAGATAGATGAAAGTACAGAAATTACCAAAGTCCAACTTGATGATACCATGAGTTTTATTGGTGTTACTTACAGGAGTAGAGAGGAAGGATTATTTACAGGAACAGAAATGGATTTAAAAACAGCTATATCTCTAAAGCCCATCTCAGCAGGGGTGACATTTCACAAAAGCTGGGAACCTGGAACATAATGTCTATTCTGAAGGTAGCTCAATAGTTTGGAAAGTGTCATCTCTAACTGATTCATTTGATATAAACCTCTTCCAGGATGATTTTCTGGTCTCTGCATACTTTAGGCATTGGGACTGATCTCAAAGTGTTTGTAGCTTGGTTTGCTTACTCTGGAAAGGAAGGATCTAGTGGATCTGTTCAGTTTCAGGGACTTCCTGAAGTTATCTGAGTTGTTTGCCTTATTGCTTAAGTAACTGCTTATCCCTGATGGATAGGGTGTTTCAATTTTGGAGGAAATTGTACATCTGTGTATAGCAATATGTTAATAGGATTTAGTTTATTGCCATCGTCAAAGTTATAGTACTAAGTTTCCTGTAGACCTATGACCAATTTCTGGTTCTTAATCATGCTATCAGTGTCTGGTAAGGGTTCCATCTGATAAACCCAACCTTAAATATAATTTTAAAAGTGTTTCTTTACTTAAGTAACATTTGTGTCACTCTAATGCCAGCATCTATTTGAAAATGGTAACTCAGGTAAATCATAGTGTATATAGCTTGGTGATACTGATAAATACCTTTGTCTTCCAGTAGTGTGGAAAGTATTTGATCACCATGAATGCTAGTCAATAGAGACAAATCTGGCTATGCAGTAATTAAACTTCTCCCTGTCAATGACAAAAATAAGACTTTTTAAATCGGGAGGGCCTTGCAGAGGGAGGTCATGGAGAACAATCATATTTTCTAATATGTGGAGGGATCCAGAAGATTCTTACTAACAAACAAAAAGATAAACCCTATGCCAGGCACTTGAGGACTTACTTAGTGCCATAAGATGTCTAGTTAGGGCATTTTCTTCTATCTATCTATCTATCCATCTATCCATCAATCCATCTATCTATCTATCTATCTATCTATCTATCTATCTATCTATCTATCTATCTAATATAATACATGGATATATGGTGACTCCATTGAGATACACTTCATATATTTATATATTCTAGGAAGATTCTACAGTAGTAGGTTTTCACATAGCTTTTCAAAGGTATTTAGTATTTATTTTTTTCTCTACAATTTCTGCTTTATTCTTTTTTCTCTTTACAGTGATTCCCCCTCCTTATTTAATCTTCTATTATAATTTCTACATTATTTCTTTATAACACTCTTATATTGCTGCTACTTGTGAGACCCTCTCTTCTCTTACTGTGCATCTAAATTCACATATATATGATATATATCTTACATGTACATATAAGATACATACCTAATATATATATCATATCTGATATATATATCTTATATGTATCATCTATATACACATATATGATATGTGTATATATCATATATCTTATATATACATATAAGATCCACAAATAGTATTTTGTCTTTTGGGCATAAAGGTCTATTTTATCTTTGTGTGACAGGAAATTTTTTTTGTATCTTTATACTGTAATTTTATGAGTGGCTCAATTAAACTTATCTTCAGGATATTAAATCATAGAAATGTTCATTATTTTTTATCTTTAACTTAACAGGTTTAAATGTTCATTTTCAGCTTTATCATGGTATAACCTACTATTAAAATATGTATATTAATGCTGAAATGTCAAGATATGTATAATATGCATTATGAAATAATTACTTTAATTAAGTGAATAATATCTTTCACATAACATATATGTAGTTTCATATATATGTATGAATGCATATATATATATATATATATATGTGTGTGTGTGTGTGTGTGTGTGTGTGTGTAGTTTCATCCATTCAGTGATACAACTTAGGTTATTTGGATAACTTAGCTAATGTGAGTAATGTTACAATAAATATAAAAATTCATTTTTTTTTCATGATACAGATTTTGTATCCTTGGACAAACAGACACCCAGAAGTGTAATAGACATATCTTACAAAAGTTTTACTTTTTAAGGAACAATTTTTTACAATAGCCACAGAAATTTGCACTTCTGCCATCAAATGTACACCAGAATACTCTTTCTCCACACTTTCAGTCACATTAATTATAAGAACCACTATAACACACATTGTATGATAATGACAGATTAGGTAATACATTTAAGAAAATGATATGGAAATACAGATTGTGCATTGACCATATACATTTCTCATTCTTTGGCACATCTGTTCTTTTTTTTGCTGTACATAATTTTATTCATATTATAGTTTTACAAATGGGTGTAAGATTTTATGGAAACATATAAAAAGGTCAAATAATAAATGAGAGATAAGATATAACATTTCTTTCTAACATTTATTTGCTAAATATGATTGTTTCGATAGCATCTATTTTCCTGTAGACGACAGAATTCCATTCTTTTTTATCAAAGAAAAAATCTAATTTACAAGAGTCCTATTAATAAATGAACTAAAAGGGAAAGAAATGAACAGAAATTCTCAAAAATGAAGTATAAGTGAATTCTAAAAATATTTTAAAATCTTCAAACTCACTCGCAATCAGAGAAATTAAAATTTATCTTCTTTTAAGATTCTAATTTTAGAGAGTGGAACAATCAATCAGTGGTTAGGGACACTTAGTTCACTTAGACAGGTCCTGGATTTAGTTACTACCAGCAATCCCTAATTCCAGGTGTTGTGGACCTGATACCATTTCCTGGCTTCTGGTGACATCAATTATGCATGTTGATATCATACATGTAGGTAAAGTACAATGCAGATAAACAAATATTTTTAAAAGATCCTAATTTTATATCTTATATCATCCCATTCCAAATTTCAGATAGAAAGACAACATGTAGGAAATTCTGGTGAGACTGTGGATTAAAGAAATCTGTATATAGTACTGATAGAAATAGAAAACTAGTGTTCAGTCTCTATGGAAATCATTATAAATATTTCTCTTGTTTCTCATTTTCAACTCATTATTTTAATCTTCATATATTCCACCCCTTAAGTTTCATCACCACTTTCAAGGAATGTTTGGTATTTGTTTCTTCTATCTCCTTAATAGCTTAATATTCTTCCTCCTAAAATTGTTCTTGCTTGCTTTTTTTCCTAAATACATCAACACAGCCAATCTGAAAGTGATGCCAACTTCTCTGCCTCTGCCCCAGAGTATGGGAATTATAAGAATGCAACACTATATCTGGTTCCTTAAAAATATGTGAGCACATTGATCTCTAAGTTCCTAGTCTTTTTCATTACAGTTTATCCACTTTGTATTCCTGCTGCAGCCCCCTCTGTTATCTCCTCCTAGTCCCACCCACCCAGCCACTTCTCCCCCTATGCCCTTTCCATAGTCCCTTGATAGTGGACGACCTCCTCCCCTTCTATCTGCCCCTAGCTTATCAGGTCTCATCAACACTGCCTGCATCATCTTCCTCCATGGCTACAGGGCCCACGGGGCAGGTGATGGAAGAGCCAGCCACTGAGCTCATGTCACAGACAGCCCCTGTACTCCTTACTAGGGAACCCACATGGAAACTGAGAAGCCTATGAGCTTCCATTGAACAGGAGTTCTAGGTCCTCTTCATGTATGGTCCTTGGTTGTAGGTATTTTGGCTCTGTTGTTCTCCTTGTGGATTCCTGTACCCTCCAGGTCAAAAACTCAAGCTATGATGCATGCTGGAGAGGTTGTGAATAAAGGGGAACCCTTCTGCATTGCTAGTGGGAATGTATCCTTGCACAATCACTTTGTAAATCAGTCTGGCACTTTCTGAGAAAATTAAGATTAGTGCTACCTTAAGATCCAGCTATACCACTTGTAGGCATATACCCAAAAGATGCCCCACCATTTTATGAGAAAGTTTGCTCAACTATGTTCATAGCACCTTTATTTGTAATAGCCAGAATCTGGAAACTGTCTAGATATCCCTCAGCAGAGGAATGGATTCAGAAATTGTGGTACATTTACCCAATAGAATACTACTCAGCAAACAATGAAATCATGAAATTTGCAGGTGGGAACTAGAAAAGATCATCTAGAGTGAGGTATCACAGAAGCAGAAAAACACGTATGATTTATAGTCACTTATAAGTGGATATTAGCCATATGATACAGGATAATAAAATCTATAGTCCTAAAGAAGCTAAACTACAACTAAGAAAACCGCTAAATCCTTATTCAGAAAGACAAACAGGATAGACATCGGAAATAGGAGAACAGGACAGGAGCCTTCCACAGAGGACCTCTGAAAGACTCTACCCACCAGTTATTTAAGAAGATTCTAAGATTCATAGCCAAACTTTAGACAGAGTGAAGGAAACCTTATATAGGAAGAGGAGGATAGAAAGACCTGCAGGGACAGGAACTCTACAAGGAGAACAACAGAGCCTATGTGGATATTTCTTAGAGAACTAAAAATAGGACTACTGTATTATTCAGCTCCAAGACTTATGGGTATTTTTTAATTAAATTTTTATTTTTTATATTAGTTACAGTTTATTCACTTTGTATCACAGCTGTAGCCCCCTCCTTCATTGCCTCCCAATCCCACCCGCCCTCCCTCCTCTCCTCCCTCCCCTCTCTAAGTCCACTGATAGAGGAGGTCCATAAAAATTTCTGTAGTTTTTCTCTACGACTATCCTTTTAACAAATGAGAGCATTGTCTTAGAAAAAGAGGATAATGTCTATTTATGAGTAGCTATGAAGCACACGTATTTGGAGATAAAAGCAAATGAGAAAGAGATAGAAAGCAAGAAAATTCACAAAATACCTTTTTCTCACAAATTTTCCTAAGAACATTTGGCATCATCTTTTTGGGTAAATGTTAAATCACAGATTCTTAAGCCACAGCCATGTCTTAATTTCTGGTAGAATACTATGAATAATATATCAACAATATTTGTTACTAGAAATTTATAAAAAATTAATTTTTTAAAAGCAAAAATGTTAAACTCTATATATGAGAGAGATGTGATCAACAAATTTAAGTTGTTAGAGGTCATTTCGGTGAAGCTGCAGGTTACACAAAGTCTTCAGATATGTTTACTTCTTGAAAATATTTTGTAGGCTAATCTTGTGTGTTTGTTTGCAAAGATTACTTAGTGTTTTTATGAGAATAGACTTGTGTTCCTACTTGTAAACTATAGATATTTATAATGTTTCCTATTTGTTACCTACAAATATGGTACAGTATAAAAACACACAAGAAATACTTTAAAATTAATTTATTTTTCAATATTTTTTTTAGATTATAACATAATTGCATCATTTTCTCCATTTTTTGTTACTGTATCCAAAGCCCCTCACATACCTCTGATTCAACTTTATGTTCTCTTTTTTAATGTTATTACACATGAACTCATATGTGTAAACATACATTGATCCTAAATAATAATCAATCTGTATAACGCTATTTGTATCTGTATTTTCAGGGCTATTTGGTATTGGATAACTGATTTGTGTGATCTTCACTGAGGAAGATTATTTCTTCCACTCTCAGTATCCCTTAGTTGCCTACAGCTCTTTGTATAGAACTGAGGCATCTTTTTCCTGTCCACTTTGAAATGTATATTCTGTTTTATGCTCTCTCATCTCACCCCTTGGAATTCATGCTGTTCAAACTTTATTGATATAAGTTATAACATTACTAGGAAACACAATATCAAAGCAAATCCTTTAATCCTCTAACTTACTTTTTGCAACCCCTTTTCTAAAATATTCCTTGATCCGCAGTTTCTGGAATTTTTTTTTTCAATATATGTAGTAGGTCTGTGGTCCAAAACTCTGAATTTCATTGGCTGTGGTTAATAGTCTCTATATTTTGAAAAGAGACATTTTCTAGATGAATGATAAGAATGACACTGATCTGTAGGTATAAAAACAAATATTTGGAATGTAGTTGTATATTCTGCTGGTTTATTAAAATGGTGGATGTAGGTTCTTTTCTGAAATCTATTTGCTTACTAGCTGTAGGAAATTCCCTTGTTTTCAGTACTATTCAGGATTTCAATCTTGTTTTTCAGACTGTAAGTGCTACTAAAGAGCTGTTGGTCACCACTAATGTATTCTGGCCTATACTACATATTTAGGGTTAGCAAGCCATGCTGGTCATTGTTGTGGTTCATATGTGTAATAGCTGGGTAGGGGTATTAGTTGCTTTCCTCTGTTGGGACCAATATTTTGTTGAATTTAGAGTCTGCTCTATGAAATGAAACCCTCCCTCATTCCCTCCCAATATAACCCTCCCTCTCTTATCTCCTCTCTGTCCCTTTCCAAGTCCACTGCTAGGGGAGGTCCTCCTCCCCTTCCATCTGACTGACCCTAGCTTATCAGGAATCTTCAGTACTGGCTGCATTGTCCTCTGTGGCCTAGGAAGGCTGCTCCTCCCTCGGGGGCAGGGGGAAGTAAAGGAGCCAATCCTTGAGTTCATGTCAGAAATAGTTCCTGTTCCTCTTACTAGGAAAACCCACTTGGATACTGAGCTACCATGGGCTACATCCGAGCAGGGTTCTAGGTTATATCCATACATGGTCCTTGGTTAGAGAAACAGTCTCATAGAAGAGCCCCATATCCTTACATATTTTGTCCTTGTGGAGCTCCTGTCCTCTCTCAGTCATATTAACTCCCCATTTTATCATATGATTTCCTGCAATCTGCAGAAGGTTTGGTTATGAGTCTCAGCATCTGCTTTGATACACTGCTAGGTAGAGTCTTTCAGAGGCCCTCTGTGGTTGGATCCTATCCTGTTTCTTGTTTTCTCCTACTTCCAATATCTATCCCATTTGCCTTTTTTAGTGAGGATTGATCATCTTACCCCGGGTTCTCTTTCTTGTTTACCTTCGTTAGGTGCACATATTTTAATATATTTATCCTATATTATAGGACTAAATAAGTGAGCATATAGCATGTGTTTCTTTCTGCTCCCGGGATACCTCACTCAGGATGATCTTTTCTAGATCCCACCATTTGCCTGCAAAATTCATGATTTCCTTGTTTTTAATTGCTGAGTAGTATTCCATTGTGTAAAAGTATCACAATTTCTGTATCCATTCCTCCATTGATGGCCAACTGGGTTGTTTCCAGGTTCTGGCTGTTATGAATAAAACAGCTACAAACATGGTTGAGCAAATGTCCTTGTTGTGTACTTGAGTGTATTTTGGATATATGCCTAGGAGTGGTGTAGCTGGATCTTGAGGAAGTGCTATTCCTAATTGTCTGAGAAAGCACCAGATTGATTTCGAGAGTGGTTGTATAAGTTTGCAATCCCACCAGCAGTGGAGGAGGGTTCCCAATTCTGCACAACCTCTCTAGCATGTGTTGTCACTTTCGGTTTTAATCTTTGCCATTCTGACAGGTGTAAGGTGGAATCTCAGGGTTGTTTTGATTTGCATTTCTCTGATGGCTAAGGACATTAAGCATGTCTTTAGGTGTTTCTCTGCCATTCTATACTCCTCTACAGAAAATTCTCTGTTTCGCTCCGTACCCCACTTGTTTAATTGGATTCCTTGATTTATTGCTTTTTAATTTCTTTAGTTCTTTATATATTCTGCATATCAGCCCTCTGTCAGATATGGGGTTGGTGAAGATCCTTTCCCAGTCTGTAGGCTGTTCTTTTCTTCTTATGACAGTGTCTTTTGCTTTACAGAAGCTTTTCATTTTCATGAGGTCCCATGACTATAGCTTCATTGAATGAGTTTGGTAAAGTTCCTTCTGTTTCTATTTTGTGGAATAGTTTGAAGAGAATTGGAATCAGCACTTCTTTCAAGTTCCTGTAGATTTCTGTACTGAAACCATCTGGCCCAGGGATTTTTTTAGAAGGGAGACTGTTGGTGACTGCTTCTATTTCCTTAGGGGATACAGAGCTGTTCAATCTTTCTACCTGAGCTTGACTTAATTTTGGTAGATGGAATCTATACAGGAAATTGTCCATTTCTTTTAGATTTACAAATTTTGTGGCATATAGACTTATAGACTTTTATATTAGGTAATAGTTTATTTTAATGTTAGAAAACTAAGATAAGCATTCATGATAATTAATTTGGAAGACATTATATATATATATATATATATATGTATACACACACACACTAAAATTCGTAGAATACTTGAAGTTGTTCACATATTTTATAAAAATAAAAAAGAAATATTCATTTTATAAAAATATAAAAGATTTTATAAAATATAGTAAAATATAAAAACACAAAAAAAGAAAAAATCAGTTATATAAATTAAAAAAGAAGTATTGTGCTTAAGAGTTGACTCAACTGTTAAGAGCACTTACTATTCATGCAGATGCCCTAAGTTTCATTCCCAGCACCCACATAGCAGCTCAAAACAATCTGTAATTCCAGTGCCAATGGATCCAACATCCTTTTCTGGCTTCCATAGGCACTGCACACATAGGTAAAACACTTATACACTAAAATAAAAATAAACAAATCTAATTTCTATTTAGCTGTAAGGAATAAAATCTCACTAGAAACTGCACTATAAGATATAGAAATGAAGTATCGTAACAAACATTTGATTATCTCTTTCTGAATTGTTGAATATCTGGCCCCATAGATAACCCAACATTAACATTGCAGGCTATTGCCATTGTTCTTGGTCTAACCCCAGAATGTGGCAGTAAGATCCTGTTGCTGAAAACTGCTACATGTTTTTAATTTTTTTATTTAGTATTTACTACAATTTATTCACTTTGTATCCCTGTGGTGTCCCCTTCCTCTTCTCTTCCCAATACCTCTTTTCTTCCCTCTTCTCTTCCTATTCCCCTCCCCTAGTCCACTGATTGGGGAGGTCCTCCTCCCCTTCCATCTGCCCCTACCCTATCAGGTCTCATCAGGACTGGCTGCATTATCTTCCTCTGTGGCCTGGCAAGGCTACGCTCCCCAGGAGGAGGTGATCAGAGAGTCTGCCACTGAGTTCATGCCTGAGGTAGCTCTTGCTTCCCTTACTAGGGACTGCACTGGGAGACTGATTCCATAGACTACATCTAAGCAGTGGTTTTAGGTCCTCTTCATGCATGGTCTATTGGTTGGGGTAGCTATTTTATCCTTGCTGACCGATTTACAAAGGATAAAAAGTTCTCATGCATGCTACCATAAGAGAAGAAATCACCAATCTCATCAAGATGGAAACCATCTTACCTACAATAATGGCTGCTCTGTAACGGTAAGCCAATTGTTACAATAGTGGAGCAAAGGTTAGGGAAGTAACCAATACTTTCTATGTGGATTTTAAGGCTTTCTCAAAGACTTGAATCCATACCTATCATTGCCAAAGAGGTCAAAAATATGTAGCTAAAGAAATCATAAGCCCTAGTAGAGTACCTAGTAAGGACTTCTATATGATATATTGCTATATCATTCATAAATGCAACTCTTACTCCTCGCTGGTAAAACAACTTCTATCAGTGGAAAGAAATTAAAACAGAAATTGACAGTTTGCCAATATTCAGAGAACAAGAGACTTGGAAATACTCAGCTCTAAATATGATGTCTCTATTGCAACTCTCTCATCAGTTTTCATGGATCTTCATGAAAATAATACAGAAAAAATAGTGTAAAAGACAAAGGTTGTAAATCACTGCAAGGAAACACCTTTTTCTTGACACAGTAAGAAATTTCTACATAGGATCTCCCACAGAATGTTGTAGTACTCAGAAAGACCCCTGAAAGCTTAATTCAGAAAAATAAATCCATTGTGAAGGAATAGAGAAAACAAAGTCCTATGCTCAGCTAAGGAGATGCTGGCATTTGATAGATGTCGGCAGATAGTCAGGTTGTTAGTGTTTCCATCCCCAGTAAATTGTGCACACACTAGGGCAGTCCTCACATCTCAGAGTAGTTGGTCAACACAAAATGGAGTCAATGAAAGTGTGTGTATGTGTGTGTGTGTGCATGTGTGTAAGAGAGAGAGACAAGGACAGAGAGACTGAGACAGACATGGAGACAGAGAAAATGAAGTTGGGTAGACAGAGGTGGGAATGATTTGGGAGAAGTTGGAGGAGTAGAATAAACAAAAATATTTTGTAATTTTTAAAGATATAAAATCCTTCTATTAACAAATGAAAAGAAAATAAATCCAAGGCAATTAGAAGGCAATATATTTAAATATATAATATGTCTGATAAAAGATATATAAGGACATTTTTAAAGCATGGCTCAGCACTTAAAACTTTTTTCTGTTCTTCTAAAGGAGTCGAATTCAGTCCCCTGGACTCATGTCAGGAGAGTCATAACAACCTATGACGTTAACTCCAGGGTATCCATTATGTTCTTTCCTGCATTGATATAAAATATCATAACTCATGCATTATATAATATAAACATATATTATACATAGGCAAATGCATAGAAATGGCTAATAAAAATAAATATATTTAATATCATGTAACTTTCATGGAAAGCTCAAACTATAGCTTCTTTGAGAAACTACTATACATATTTCAGAGTGGACAAAATAAAAAACAACTACATAATTGGTCAAAAACATTTTTTAAAAGTGATATGTTGAAATGTAGAATGAATGATGCCACCATTAGGAAACCTACTGTAAGCTTTTTTTGGTAAGTTATCAACATATGACAGGATCTACTCAATCTCTAAACTTTTGCCTCAAATGAAAATGAAAATGTATCCACACAAACATAAATGTGTGCAGACACTTTATTCCTAAATAAAACATGAAAAATTAAAAACAAGAATTGAATGTCACTAATGTGACACAGTCATACAAACTCAGTTATCCTCAACCATAAAGTGCAAGATAACTGTTTAAGATTGCTCCACAAAACATGGACTGATATCTAAATCATTACTGACACTAGCTACTGTTTTTACCATAGATTTCTAATCTGCAGTAACAGAATAGACAGGTATCTTCTTTCTCAATTGCAAGAATAACTTGAATTGAATGAGGGGGAAAATTAAATTTAGATTAAAGTAAAGGAGGAGGTCAAAATGTAAAAATATTACCACTAGAACAAACTGTTTTACAAACATTATAAAAATCATAGCTTAGACTTTCAATTTAGTTATTACTAATAACAAGAAAATTTTAAGACAAAATAAAAATACATGTGCAGATGTGAAACAAAAATTGGACATATCATAACTAATTGAAATATTTTTATATAAAAAGTCTTTTAATATCTTATGAAAAGATCTGATAGATTTTGATGCTACAGATACCAAGTTGTTTATTATTTTGTTTATTATTTTGTGATTTTACATACATAATTTAAGTCACTAACAATTCAAATATCTAAGTTACATTAACATATTACCTTGGTTAAATTGGAATTTAAATTATTCTTTTCTGCTCCCTCTATTAATATTTTTGTTGTTGTTTATCATTTTTGTTTCTAATCTTTTTCCTATAATATTGATACGTAGTTTAGGGTTCTTGGTCACTATCATAGTCTAGATTATATATTATGTGGCTGACACATAGTCAATGAAGAATGTAAATTTCAACACAATGTTTAAAAAGGAATGGGCGTCACTAGCAAGTTATTAAACATTCTACTACTTCCAAAATACCTGTTTCAGTTGTTGTGCCTGTTCATGTTATTGCACTATGATATCCTGTGAACTAAATTCATTCAACCCCACATCTATTATTGCAGAATGCACAGAGCTTGTATTTTCACTCTGCAAATCACATCTAATGGGAACACACATGTAACCATCATAAGTTAAATAAAAACCGCACCTGAGGTTATCCTTAATCTTATGTACAAGAAGATAAAAGGTAATTTAGCCAATGTGACCTGACTATTCACTTCTATCTTTCAAGAAAGAACTTTAAAATACAAAGGTCATGTCACAGGAAAAAAAATTTTTCATTTAAAAGGCAGGACTAAATTTAAAGTTCTTTTTGTCCAGTGCAATCAAACACAGTATTGAATCACTTTGTCAAATTATCATTTTTCCATTTTTTTAATACATCATTTTTTGTTATTTGTTTTTCTTTGAGCTATGATTATTACTTAGAATATAAAATGAAATTTTACATAAAAAGATTCCAAGCTCGCTCACTGTCTGCATAATATCTTGCTAGAATCACCCTCTACCACAGAGCTCAGGGAACTCTGCAGCAAAGGAGATAGTGTGAGATCCAGAGGCTATGGAGGACACCAAGAAAACAAGTCTTCCTAAATGAACATGAGCAAAGCTCTTATGAACTCATAGAGACTGAACCAGCATATACAGGCCCATAGGCTCCTCAGCATCTATATTAATGAATTTCAGTTTAGTGATTTTTATGAGATTCTTGAGGTAGGCTTAGAATTTTCAGCAAACTAACTTTATTTAGGGTTCTAGCATGCGTCTACTTCCCTTCTTACCCACTGACCAGAGGTATGGGAGAAAGAAGGTTCTGAAGAAAAGTTGTTGTAGACATTTTTAGAAGTATTTCCTTGGGGTGAGTCCGCTCTTCTCTGCCCAGATACCAGCAGACCAGTGCAAATGCCAACACCAAACAGGAGCATGAATCAGTTCAGTTCAGCAGATCAGGACAAGTCAATGAGGTGTTGAAGAATGAAGACCACCTGTGCTGCGATATTGATCCAAAAAGGGTTCTCTCTCTGTCTGCAGGCTTCTATATAGCTCCTCTAAGGTCCACACAAGGAAGTTCTGAGCTGGCCAAAGTCATGCCCCTAGTCCAAGACAGCTCACAGCAGAACATCAAGTGCCCTCTCACAAGACAACTTCCAAAAAAACTTCACAGGACACAACTGAGTTTTCAAAGAAACCAGAAACTTGCACTTCAGATTCTTGTGTTTTCTCTAGGTCTCTTACTTTCTTCTGATCAATTTTCTTGTCAAATGATGATGTGTTAGTCTCTATTTATTTCATGTTACTTTATTTTATTTATTATTATCCCTTATATGCCTGTCTGTTTCCTAATGAGAGACAGAAAAAGTTAATCTAGATGGGAGAGGAAGTAAGGAAATTAGAAGTAGTAAAGAGATGAAACCAGAATCAGGATATATTATACAAAGAAATAAATCTATTTTCAATAATAGAGAACAAATAAATAGAAATACCCAAATAACCATTGAAAACAATGGCATTTTATTTAATTCACTCCTTCCTGATCATAAGAGAGCACTCTCTGAGGTTATTTAAACATGGTCCCTCCTCATTTACAGGTTAGAGTTGGTTTAAAATCAAAGATAATTTTCAGCCACTTCTCTATCACAGATAATTTGAAAATGCAAAGAGTTAAAGTGCATACTTATCTTTTCAGCCATACCAAATTATGCTTAATTGGTGCTGAGTTAGTCCTAAAGTTACCTAAATGAGTAAATTATAAAAACTCATGTCTAGAAAATATGTGCAAATATTGTTCTTCAATAATGGTTGTAACATTTCAGAGACTTTTCTTTTATTCCAATTAAAAATTATTTTAAGTAACTAGGCTTAATCTAACAATAAAGTTGACAGCTATGTTCACAGAATTTAAAATGTCAAAGAAAAAGCAATCAATATTATGCAGTATAAAAATAAAGAAATTGTGCAACAACTTTATGACACATCTAATTGCCATACACTCAGAACTAAGTATATGAAAGGAAACAAATACAGTTTCTAATTATGAGTGACTGTTAATATCATCATAACTTACACTATTTGAGAAGAAGAATATCAAGCAGCAACAATTAACAGTGTCTGTTGTAGGAGGTTCACATTAAGTACTAGCAAGAAATTTTAGAACAAAAACTGCCCTACCTAACTGCCTAGTAATTTGTGTTTCATAACTTTAAGTAGTTCTTAAAGTTGTCATATATATATGTACATATATATATTATATATATTATATATTTATATATATATATAAATTTTTAATATCAACAAGAAAATCATTATAGTTTTTATTTTTATTATCTTTTATTATTTAAAACAAGTTTTAATGTTTATCTTTGTTGCATAGGTGTGTTTCTTGGATGCAGCAGAATGTTGGATCCTGTTTCCATAACCATTCTGTTAGTCTGTGTCTTTTTATTGGTGAGAAGGGCTGGAAAACTGTTTTTCAAGCAAATGGTTCCAGAAAACAAGCTGGAGTAGAGATCCTAATGTCTAATAAAATAGACTTTCAACCCAAGTTAATAAAAAAAGATAAGGAGGGCCACTATATTCTCATCAAAGGAAAATCCACCAAGAGGACATCACAATCCTGAATATCTATGCCCCAAATATAAGAGCACCGACATTCGTAAATGAAACATTATTAAAGCTTAAATCATACATCGATACTAATACCTTAATAGTGGGAGACTTCAACACTCCACTCTCACCAAGGGACAGATCAACTAGACAGACA
>REGO01000372.1:907929-922523 GCA_010120015.1 Rhombomys opimus
ATGGAAATACCTCCAGATGATCTGTTGTTATACGGGATCATTTTGGAGATTCTGGGTTTTTTTTGTTTCTCCATTTGAAGCTGAGAATCTTTTTTCCAAGGTCTGTACAGAATTGAGTTGGTATTTTGATGGGAATTGCATTGAATCTGTAGATTTCTTTTGGCAGAATGGCCATTTTCACTACGTTAATCCTACTGACCCATGAGCACAGGAGATCTTTCCATTTTCTGATGTCTTCTTCGATTTCTTTCTTCAGAGACTTGAAGTTTTTTTCAAACAGGTCTTTCACCTGCTTGGTTAGAGTCACCCCAAGGTACTTTATGTTATTGGTGGCTATTGTGAAGGGTGTTGTTTCCCTGATTTCTTTCTCAGGCCTTTTGTCTTGGGTATACAGGAGATATTCTGATTTTTTTGTTGTTGTTGTTAATTTTGTATCCTGCCACTTTGCTGAAGGTTTTTAATCGCTGAAGAAGTTCTCTGGTTGAATTTTTGGGGTCACTCAGGTATACTATCATATCATCTGCAAATAGTGAAATTTTGACTTCTTCCTTTCTGATTTGTATTGCCTTGATCTCCCTTACTTGTCTTATTACTCTAGCTAGGACTTCAAGTACTATGTTGAAGAGATATGGAGACAATGGACAACCTTGCCTTGTCCCTGATTTCAGTGGGATTCATTTAAGTTTCTCTCCATTGAGTTTGATGTTGGCTATAGGCTTGCTGTACATTGCCTTTAATATGTTTAGGTATGTTCCTTGTATCCCTGATCTCTCCAAGACTTTAAACATGAATGGATGTTGGACTTTGCCAAATGCTTTTTTGGCATCTAGAGAGATGACCATGTATTTTTCTCCTTCAGTTTGTTTATATGGTAGATTACATTGATGGATTTTCGTATGTTGAACCATGCCTGGGATGAAGCCTACTTGATCATGGTTGATGATGTCTTTTATGTGTTCTTGGGTTCGGTTTGCAAGGATTTTATTGAGTATCTTTGCATCAATGTTCATAAGAGAGATAGGTCAGAATTTCTCTTTTTTGTTGGATCTTTGTGTGGTTTAGGTATTAAGGTGACTGTGGCTTCATAGAATGAATTTGGTAATGTTTCTTCTGTTTCTATTTTGTGGAATAATTTGGAGATAATTGGATTTAGCACTTCTTTGAAGGTCTAGTAGAATTCTGCACTGAAACCAACTGGCCCTGGGCTTTTTTTGGATGGGAGGCTGTTGATGGCTGCTTCAATTTGCTTGGGGGATATAGAGCTGCTCAGTCTTTCTACCTGATCTTGACTTAATTTTGGTAGATGGAATCTGTCAAGAAAATTGTCCATTTCTTTTAGATTTTCGAACTTTGTGGCATATAGTCTTTTGTAGTATGACCTAATGATTGTTTGGATTTCCTCATTGTCTGTAGTTATGTCCCCCTTTTCATTTCTGATTTTGCTGATTTAGATAGTTCTCTCTGCCTTTTAGTTAGTTTGGCTAAGAGTTTGTCTATCTTGTTAATTTTATCAAAGAACCAGCTCTTGGTTTCATACATTCTTTGAATTATTTTATTTGTTTCTATTTGTTTGATTTCAGCCCTGAATTTGATTCTTTCCAGCCGTCTGCTCCTCTTGGGTGTTTCTGCTTTTTTTCTAGGGCTTTCAGTTATGCCATTAAGATGTTTGTATGAGATGTTACAAATTTCTTCTTAAAGGCACTTAGTGATATGAGTTTTCCTCTAAGTACTGCTTCCATTGTGTCTCATAAATTTGGGTATGTTGTGCCTTCATTTTCATTGAGTTCTAAGAAGTCTTTAATTTCTTTCTTTATTTTGTCCTTAACCCACTTGTCATTGAGCAGCGCGTTGTTAAGTTTCCATGTCATGTAGGCTTTTTGCTATTTCCATTGTTGTTGAGGTCCAGCTTTAGTCCATTGTGGTCAGATAGTATACAGGAGATTATTTCAATCTTCTTGTGTCTGTTGAGGCTTGCTTTGTGTCCAACAATAAGGTCTATTTTAGGAGAAGGTTCCATGAAAAGAATGTGTACTCTTTTGATTTTGGGTGAAAGTCTTGTAGACATCTCCTAAGTCCATTAGAATTAGGACTTTGTAAGTGCTTTTATTTCCCTGTTTGGCTTCTGTCTACATGATCTGTCCCTTGGTTATAGTGAGATGTTGAAGTCTCCCACTATTAAGGTGTTGGGGCTGATGAGTGATTTAAGCTTTAATGATGTTTCATTTACGAATGTAGGTGCTCTTGTATTTGGGGAATAGATATTCAAAATTGTGACGTCTCCTCCGTGTATTTTTCCTTTCATGAGAATGTTGTGCCCATTTACATCTTTTTTGATTAGTTTTGGTTGAAAGTCTATTTTATTAGATATTAGGATAGCCACTGCTCCTTGTTTTTTGGGTCTATTTGCTTGAAAAACTGTTTTCCAGCCTTTTACTCTGAGGTAGTTTTTATCTTTGTTCCCTAGGTGTGTTTCTTGGATGTAGCAGAATGTTGGATCCTGTTTCTGCACCCAATCTGTTAGTCTTTGTCTTTTTATTGGAGAGTTGAGTCCATTGATGTTGATAGATATTAATGACCCTTGAATGTTATTTCCTATTATTGTGGAGTTGTTGGTGTTACTGTGATTCATTGCTTATTTTCTTTTGATTTTTTTGGGAAATTATCTATAACCTATGTTTTCTTGGGTGTAGTTGTTTTCATTGGATTGGAATTTTCCTTCTAGTATCTTCTTTAGGGCTGGTTTGCTTTTCAAATATTGCTTAAATTTAGTTTTGTCATGGAATATTTTTTTTCTCCATCTATGTTGATTGAAAGCTTTGCTGGGTATAGTAGTCTAGGTTGGTATCTGTGGTCCCTTAGAGCCTGCATATCTCCCCAGGCCCTTCTGGCTTTCATAGTTTCTGATGAGAAGTCCGGTGTGATTCTGATAGGTTTACCTTTATGTGTTACTTGGCCTTTTTCCCTTGCTGCTTTTAGTATCTTTTCTTTGTTCTGTAGATTAAGTGTTTTGACTATGATGTGGCTTGAGGAGTTTCTTTTCTGATCTAGTCTATTTGGTGTTCTGTAGGCCTCTTGTATGTTTGTGGACATCTCTATCTTTAGGTTGGAATACTTTTCTTCTATGATTTTCTTGAAAATATTTTCTGGACCTTTTATCCTGGAATCCTCTTCTTCATCAATTTCTATTATTCTTAGATTTTGCCTTTTCAAGACATCCTTGATTTCTTGGATGTTTTGTGTTTGATATTTTTCTGATTTTACTTTTTGTTTGAGAGAAGTATCAATTTCTGCGAGTGTATCTTCAGCACCGAGATTCTCTCCTCCATCTCTTGTATTCTATTAGTGATGCTTACTTTGTGGTTACTTCTCTTTTCTCTAAGTTCTCCAGGTCCAGTGTTTTCTCAGTTTGTGTTTTCTTTATTGATTCTAATTCTGTTTTCATGCCTTGCAACATTTCGTTCATCTGTTTGAAAGTGGATTCCTGTGTCTCCAAGATGTTCTCTATTTTTTTGTTTATTTCCTCTCTTAATGCCACTACTTCTGCTTCCATTTGTTTGGCTATATTTGCCTGTGTTTCTTTAAGAGCTTTGTTCACTTCGTTTTTCTTTGTTTCCACTTAGGAGGCCTAATCTTTGAGGGATTTATTTGTTTCCTCTTTAACTGTTTGAATGTGTATAGCTATTTCTCTGAGAGATTTGTTGGTTTCCTGTTTATGTGCCTCAAATAACTGGATAATCATAGTTTTAAAATCATTTCCTTGTGTTTCTGATGAGTTGGAGTATCCATTAATTTTAGGGGTTGCTGGTGAAGGGATAATATCTTGATTTACATTGGTTGATATCTTTTGCCGACCCCTGGCAATTTGGTTATCCAGAGTGTTCACTGTTCCTGGATTCTGCAGATCGGACTGGTCTTTCTCTGGTGTCTGAAGAATTCTTCAGGAAAATGGGGCAGGTCCAGTGGTTTCAGTGTGTGCATTGGTGATACAGGTATACCTGTAGGAGGAATGTTCGAAGGTGCAGATGGGCAAATGCAGGGTAGCTTGTGATTGAGTGTGTGTTTGTAGGTGTGTCCTAAGGGACAGGGTATTGTAGAATGAAGAGGTCTTCAGTGTGTGAGAGGGGTGCCTTGCAGGCACTGACAGGGTTGCAGGCACTTAAGGGATCGCAAGCGCTGTTGAAGATTGCAGGCAGGTATTGTTTTTGATGTCTGCTAGGCTTTGGTGGCTATTCAGCTGGTTATCTGACACTGAGGGTTGGATGGCCCATATAATCACTAGCTGGGCAGCCCTGTGTAGTCAGTACTGCCACTTGCAGACTTGGGATCTGGGAAGTATTGTACTGCGGATCTAAGTCTCTGTGGTTGGCACTCTTGGGGCATGCCCTCTGGTGGGGTGGAGTTTCTGGCGGTGTGTGCACTCTGGCAGGGCCTGGTGGTGATGGTGGTGGTGGGTGTGCTCCGAGGGTCCAGAGCTTGGCAAGAAGGTACTAGGCGGGGTGTGGGCTCCTCAGACGTGTGCTCTGAGGGGTGGTGTTCAGTGGGTGGTTACAGCTTCTCCACTATGGCTATGGGGCCTGAAAACCTGCCTCTGCTATCTTAGGCCCCAGGCACTGAGCTTTGCGGATTTGGGATCCAGGAAGGATTGTATTGCGGAACTGAATCTCTGTGGATGGCACTCTGTGGTTGGGTCTGTGCTCTGGTGCTGGCAGAGAGACACACACTGTATATACTCACTTATAAGTGGATACTAGACCTAATAGATAGGATAAACGTACTGAAATCTGTACATCTAAAGAAGCTTAACAAGAAGGAAGACCCAAGGTAAGATGATCAATCCTCACTTAGAAAGACAAATGGGATGGACATTGTCTTTCAGGACAGGAGAAAACAGGAAACAGGACAGGTGCCAAGCACAGAGGGTCTCTGAAAGATTCTATCTACCAGTGTATTAAAGCACTGAGACTCTAAACCAAACCTTGGCAGAGTGCAGGTAATCATATGAAAGAATGGGGAGTTAGTAAGATTTGGAGAGGACAGGAGCTCCACAATGACCAAATATATCTGGGCACAGGAGTCTTTTCTGAGACTGATTCTCCAACCAAAGACCATGCAGGAATATAACCTAGAACCCTGTAGCTTAGTATCCAAGTGGGTACCCTAGTACTGGGAACAGGGACTATTTCTGACATGAACTCAGTGACAGCCTCTTTGACCTCCCTACCCCCAGTGGAGCAGCAAACTTGCTAGGCCACAGAGGAGGTCAATGCAGCCAGTCCCCAAGAAACCTGATAAATGAGGGTCGGATGGAAGGGGAGGAGGACGTTCCCTATCAGTGGACTTAGAGAGGGGCAGGGAGGTGAAAAGAGAGGGAGGATGGTATCAGGAGGGAATGAGGGAGGGAGCAACAGCTGGGATACAAAGTAAAAAACTGTAATTAATATAAAAAATAAATATATTAATAAAAATAAATAAATAAAAGTCTTTCTTTGCTATATATTACTGTTTTATAATTGATATAATTTATGATTTCACTAAACTTCACGTTTTTTCTATCTTTATGTTCAGTATATATGTATGTTCAATAGGATAATTAGCTTGTATCTTCAGCAATTGTGCCTTGCATTTACGTAGTGGAGAATACCTGATAGAATTGGCTGCATCGTGTGATGACTGGGGTAAGTTTTTGTCATGGAACTCAAATGTTACAATTGGCATCTAAAGCCAAAGTAAGCGTACCGTATTATCATTTGACTAAAGAAGGGAAGGCTGGAACGTGCTTTACCAGTTGTTTCTACATGTTATGAAAGCACCACCTAGAAGTAGCAGTCATAAGATTACAAATAGTTTCTGTGAGAACTATGGAAAACATTAATCACAGAAACTTTTGTGCTGGATAAAACTTCTGTAATATACACAATATTACACTTAATTTGGAAAGAGTGAAAATCAGATATCCTGATCAATACAACATATAATGGTTGTCTTTCTGGGCTTTTGTTACCATCATCAGGATAATTGTTTATACTCCCATCCATTTACCTGAAAATTTGGTAACTTCATTTGTCTTGACAGTTGAATAATATTCCATTCTGTAAATGAACCCCGCTTTCATTATGTATTAATCCGTTGATAGACATTTTTGCTATTTCCAAATTCTGCCTGTGATTAAGAAAGGAGCAATGGACATGATTGAGAAAGTATCCTTCTGCTGTACAGTTTTTGGATAATCCCAGGAGTGGTATAGCTGTATCCCATGGTAGAGCTAGCTTCAGGTTTTTAAGGGACTTCCTGTTTTGCAAAGGGGCAACATTTTGCTCCCAAGAGCAGTGAATAAGTGGTCCCTTTTCCTGAAATCCTTATAGGCATTTTCTGTCATTAGTTTTAATAATAATTTCATTCTAATTGAGGTAAGAGAATACCCCCAAAAGTTTTAATTTCATTCCACTAATGAATAAATGTAATGTGCATTTTAAGTGTTTCTCATTGATTTGTGTTTCATCTTTTGACTGTTAATTTTATATCCATTTTGCACAAGGAGACCAACAGAGCCAAAATATCTGGGCTCAGGCAGTCCTGCAGAGACTGATTAATCTAAGGAGCATGCACAGAGAGGACTTTTTTCATTATATGTTTTAAACAATAATTCTCTGTCAGATGAATAATTGATGAGATTTTATCACATTCTGTGGGCTGCTGCTTTGTTGAAATGATACCATGTTTCTACATTTAAAGGTTTCATTTTCATGAGGTTGCATTTTTAAAAATTAAATTATTATTTTCTATTAATTATAGTTTATTTACTTTATATCCCAGGTGTAGGCCCCTCCCTCATTCCCTTCCAATTTCACCCTCCCTCCCTCATCTCCTCCCATTACCCTCGCCAAGTCTATTGATAGTGGAGGTCCTCCTCCCCTTCCATCTGGCCCTAGCTTATCAGGTCTTATCAAGACTGGCTGCATTGTCCTCCTCTGTAGCCTGGCAAGGCAACTCCCCCCTCAGGGGAGGAGTTGTCAAAGAGCCAGCCACTGAGTTCAGGTCAGAGACAGTCCCTGTTCTACTTATAGGGAACCTACCTGGATACTGAGCTACATTTGAGCAGGGGTTCTAGGCTATCTCCATGAATGGTCCTTAGTTGGAGCATCAGTCTCAGAAAAGATACTTGTGCCTAGATATTTTGGTTCTGTTGCTCTCATTGTGGAACTTCTGTCCTCTCCAGGTCTTTCTATCTCTTTCTTCTTTCATAAGATTCCCTTCACATTTCCCAAAGTTTGGTTAAGAGTCTCAGCATCTGCTTTGATACACTGCTGGGTAGAGTCTTTCAGAGACCCTATGTGGTAGGTACTTATCCTGTTTATTGTTTTCTCCTTCTTCCAATGTCCATCCTTTTTGTTTTTCTAAGATATGATTGATCATCTATTTTTTAATTTTTAATTTTATTTTTATCCAATATTTATTTATTTATTATTTTTTATATTAATTACAGTTCATTTACTTTGTATCCCAGCTGTGGCCCCTTCACTCTTTCCCTCCCAAACCCATCCTCCCTCATCTTCCTCCTGCCCCTCTCTGAGTCCACTGATGGGGGAGGTCCCCCTCCCCTTCCATCTGCTCCCAGCTTATCAGGTCTCTTCAGGGCTGACTACAATGTCTTCTGTGGCCTAGAAAGGCTGCTCCTCCCTCGGTGGGGAGAGGAGGGAGGACAAAGAGCCAGCCATTGAGTTCATGTCTGAGACAGTCCCTGTTCCCCTAACTAGGGAACCCACTTGGATACTGACCTGCGACATGCTATATCTAGGCAGGGGTTCTAGGTTATATCTATTCATGGTCCTTGTTTGGAGAAGCAGTCTCAGAAAAGACCCCTGCGCCCAGATATATTTGGTCCTTGTGGAGCTCCTCTCCTCTCCAGGTCATAATAACTCCCCTTCTTTCATATGATTCTGGGCACTCTGCCCAAGATTTGGTTATGAGTCACAGCAGCAGCAGCATCTGTTTTGATAAAATGCTATGTATAGTCTTTCAGGGGCCCTTTTATATAGGGTCCAGATCAGAGGAATGGATACAGAAATTGTGGTACATTTACACAGTAGAATACTACTCAGCAATTAAAAACAAGGAAATCATGAAGTTTGCAGGCAAATGGTAGGATCTAGAAAAAGATTATCCTAAGTGAGGTATCCCAGAAGCAGAAAGACACAGATGGTATATACTCACTTTTAAGTGGATATTAGTCATAAAATATAGAACAAACATACTGAAATCTGTACACCTAAAGAAGCTGAGCAAGATGGAAGTTGCATTTTTAAATGTTGATATTTATCTCTATACTATCCAGATACTGTTCAAAAAGACCTTTACTGTGCCAAGAATATATATATATATATACTTTTTCCTTGATTAGATTTGGCGTACCTGCCCTTCTCCTGATATCCTTTATCCATTTATAACAGATTTTTTTCTAGAGTGATATATATGGTTCTATTTATATTCTTCTTCATGCAGCTATCCTGTTTAACTAGCTTCATTTATTAAAGGTACTGTCTTATCTTCAGTCTTTTCTACTTTTAGTTTGTGTAATTTGTCAAAATCAAAATTACACATCCATAGTGTAATGGTGTTATGTCTGTGTCTTTAATTTTATTGCATTGGTCAATGTATCTGCATTTTTAATGCTAATGCTTTGTTATTTTTATTAGTATAACAGCTGTAGTACAAGTTAAATCTGGAATTGTGATACCTCAATATTTTTATACTATTTAGGAATGTTTTATATCATGGGTGTTATTGTTTGTATATGGAATGTATAAGTATTTTTTCAACTCCTTGATAAATTATGTTGTAATGGTGATCTGTCTCCATTAAAACAGTAGAGCTTGAAGTATTAAGAACAATAAGAATGTAATAGGAAAGAAAATTAACAAATATTTTTGAGATATTATGATTTTAAACATAAAAGATTCTAAAGAAGTCCCTCTTATCCTTCTCCATCAATAAATATTTTCAGCAAAGTAGAAGGATTCAATATTATACATAAACATTAGTATTTTCCTATGTAAAAATGAAAAGAAAGCCTATCACAGTAGCCTCAAATCACAAAGTAAAATATAGTGAACTGATTTTAACCAAGGAAACGAAAGACCTGTAAAATAACACTTCAAGATATTGAAGGAAAATTTTAAAAGGACTTAAGAAGATGAAAAGTATACCCATGCTCACGGAAGTGTGGATTAATATTTTAAAAATGATCTTCATACAAAAGAATCCAAGGATTTAATTAAATTTCTATAAAATAAATTTAATGCATACAAACACTAGTACACTATTACAACAGTTTTGATAACTAGTATGAGAATTATTTCTAATATTTTGTTTAGGTTAGGGGGCAATGCTAATTATGTCTAATATTTTGCTTACTTTAGGGGAGCATATTTTAGTATTTTAGTTTATCCTTTATTATACGTCTAGTATTCACTTATAAGTGAATATATACCATGTATGCCTCTCTGCTTCAGGGATACCTTACTCAGGATGCTCTTTTCTAGATCCCACCATGTGCCTGCAAATTTCATGATTTCCTTGTTTTTAATTGTTGAGTAGTATTCCATTGTGTAAATGTACCACAATTTCTACACCATTCTTCCATCAAGGGACATCTGAGTTGTTTCCAGGTTCTGGCTATTACAAATAAAGCTGCTACAAACATGGTTGAGCAACTTTGTTGTGTACTTGAGAAACTTTTGGATATATGCCTAGGAGTGGTGTAGCTGGGTCTTGAGGAAGCACTATTCCTAATTATCTGAGAAAGCAGAAGATTGATTTCCAAAGTGGTTGTACCAGTTTACATTCCCAGCAGCAATGGGAGAGGGTTCCCCTTTCTCCACAACGTCGCCAGCATGTGTTGTCATTTGAGTTTTTTTATTTTAGCCATTTTGATGGGTATAAGGTGAAATTTCAGGGTCGTTTTGATTTGCATCTCTCTGATAACTAAGGACATTGAGCATCTCTTTAAGTGTTTCTCTGCCATTCTATATTCCTCTACAGAGAATTCTCTGTTTAGGTCTGTACCCCATTTTATTTGGAATACTTGCTTTCTAACTTCTTTAGTTCTTTATATATTCTGGAACTCAGCCCTCTGTCAGATATAGTGTTGGTGAAGATCCTTTCCCAGTCTGCAGGTAGTCAAAAGACAACAGTGCACTTTTCTTTAGAGAAGCTTTTCATTTTAATGAGGTCTCATTTATTGATTGTTGATTTTAGAGCCTGTGTTGTTGGTGTTTTCTTCAGGAAGGTGTCTCCTGTGCCAGTGAGTTCTAGGGTCTTCCCCACTTTTTCTTCTAACCAATTTAGTGTGTCTGGTTTTCTGTTGAGGTCTTTGATCCACTTGGAATTTAGTTTTCTGCAGGGTGATAAATATGGATCTACTTGCATTTATCTGCCTGTAGACATCCAGATAGAGCAGTACCATTTGTTGAAGATGTTGTCTTTTTTCCATTGTATGTTTTTGGCTTCTTTGTCAAAAATCAAGTATCTATGGGTGTGTGGATTCATTTCTGGTTGTTCTATTAGGTTCCATTGATTACCATTTTGTTTCTGTACCAATACTGTTCTGTTTTTATTACTATTTTTCTGTAGCAGAGCTTGAGATCAGGGATGGAGATTTCTCCAGATGATCTGTTGTTGTACAGGATTGTTTTTGCAATTTTGGATATTTTGTTTCTCCATATGAAGTTGAGAATTGTTCTTTCAAGGTCTTTAAAGAACTTTGTAGGTGTTTTGATGGGAACTGCACTGAATCTGTAGATTGCTTTTGGCAGTTTGACCATTTTCAGTATGTTAGTCCTACTGATCCTTGAAATGGGAGATATTTCCATCTTCTGATAGTTTCTTCAATTTCTTTTTTCAGAGACTTGAAGTTTTTTTCAAACAGGTCTTTCACTTGCTTGGTTAGCATTACACCAAGGTACTTTATGTTATTTGTGGCTTTTGTGAAGGGTTTAGTTTCTCTATTTTTTTTTCCTCAGCCCTTTTGTCTTTCATATACTGGAGGGCTACTGATGTTTTTGAGTTAATTTTGTACTCAGCCACTTTGGTGAAGGTGTTTATCAGCTGAAGGAGTCCTCTGGTTGAATTTTTGAGTTAGTCATTATCATATCATCTGCAAATTGTGAGACTTTGATTTCTTCCTTCCTGATTTGTATCCCTTTGATCTCTTTTACTCTTCTTATTGCACTCACTAGAACTTCAAGTACTATATTGAAGAGATAAGGAGAGTGTGGGAAGCCTTGCCTTGTCCATGATTTCAGTGAGATTGATTTGATTCTCTCTGTTTAGTTTGATGTTGGCTATAGCCTTGCTGTACATTGCCTTTATTATGCTTAAATATGTGCCTTGAATACCTGATTTCTCCAAGACTTTAAACATGAATGGATGTTGGACTTTTTCAAATGCTTTTTCAGCATCAAAGATCATGTGTTTTTCTCCTTCAGTTTGTTTATATGGGGGATTACATTGATGGATTTCCATATTTTGAACCACCCCTGCATGCCTGGGATGAAGTCTACTTGGTAATATTGGATGATATCTATTGTGTGTTCTTGGATTCGGTTTGTAAGTACATTATTGAGGGTTTTTTTTTTTTTTTTTTTTTTTTGCATCAATGGTCATAAGAGAGATAGGTCTGAAGTTCTCTTTTTTGATGGATCTTTGTGTGGCTTAGGTATCAAAGTGACTATAGCGTCATAAAATGAGTTTGGTAATATTCCTTCTGTTTCTATTTGTGGAATAGTTTGAAGAGAATTGGAGTTGCTCTTCTTTTTTAATTTAACTGTTATTAATTACACTTTATTCATTTGAGTTAGCTCTTCTTTGAAGGTCTGGTAGAATTCTGCGCTGAATCCATTTATGTCTGGGCTTTTTTTCTTTTGGAAGAGAAACATTTGATGACTGCTTCTATTTCATTGGGAGATATAGGAGTATTTAATTTATTTACCTGATCTTGGTAAATGGAATCTATCAAGAAAATTGTCCATTACATTTAGATATTCAAATTTTGTGGCATATAGACTTTCGTAGTAAGACCTAATGATTGTTCTTGTTATCGAAATCTACATCTTATTTCATTTTGTATTCTAGATATGATCGTAGTTTTTAAAATGAGCATGAATAAGTCAACAGATAAGCTGAATAGTAACATGTTTAATAGTGACTTGTATCACTCAGAAAACAAAATTGATTTAAAAAGCAAATGAAGGTATGGTAAGAGCTTACCTTCTGCTTTTGTGGTGGAAAGTAGGAAAATTTGGGACTCCCTCATTCAAAAGTTCCTTAAAATGCATCAGAATTGCTTATGGTAGTGTAACAAAAGAATACTGTTCTGAATGAAGTTCATATTTGTGACAATTAAATATATCTTTTCTGACTCTTTATCTTTTCAACAAATTTTATGCTTTTTCCAACTTTCACATTACGGGGACTTTGTCCTACCCCAGATCTGTGTGGTTCCTGAGATCTCAAGGGTATCTCAGGATACCCTTGAGAAACTGTTCCACCTCAGAGCTATTATACTTTCCCAGTCTTTGGAGTTGTGGGTTTCCTTGACACCCTTCTATTGGAAGGCAGGTCATGGTCAACAATATCATCATTGTTATATGAGAATAGACACAAAATCACAAGAAATGAAAAACTGAGTCAGTATCATTTATGTTATTGAGGATAGCAGTAAATCAATTAAAATCTAGCAGCTCTCAAGAAGACAGCAATGACAATGTTATAAAAGGACAAGAGGTTGCGAGAAAGCTGTACTCAGATTCTCAAACCAGCAAAATTTGATCCTGGGTATAACAGAAGCAGATCTTATCCTGATAACATAATAGAAATGCAGCCAGGCATGGTGTCCCATTCATTTAATCCCAGCACTTAGGGAGGCTCTGGCAGGCAAATCTCTGTGAGTTCAAGTCCAGAATTGCTACAAAGTGAGTCCAAGACAGCCAAGGCTGCATAGAGAAACCCTGTCTCAAAAACAAAAAAACAAACAAACAAACCAACAAACAGAAAAAAAGAAAGAAAGAAAAGGGAAAAAAAGGTAATATTAATGAAAGTACTTTTGCAAATTCTGTGGAAAGGCAAAAGAGTACATCATGGTAATTCTAGGCAGCTGTTACAGAGGGGGCCAAGAACACACCTGAAGGTTCCAGGTTGACTTATACTGTAATTTATTGATTGGTATAGTGTATACACTAACAGAAATTGTGGGTGGGGTGGGGGAGAATGAATATAGAAGTACAAGAAAAAAGTGAATAAATGAGACCTCTTGTATCTTGGCAACTTTTACATGTAATCAGCTTCAATACAGTCTACTGTGCTTTGAAGAGGCTTTGGCTAAGCTACCAATCTTGATTGCATGATTCAGTTTACTGTGAGAAGAGTCAGAAGATATCTTCTTAAAAAGGAGCCTATTTTTAGTGATGGAGTCACTTTTCATATCTGAGTCTCTGTGGAACTGATAACCAGTTACTGTCTTTGGAGGACATCTTAACCTTTCCCTTCATACCCTCCCTATGTGTGTGACTGTATATCTATTTTTACATTCAAAACTCCATATTACTATCTTGTCATCTTTAGCCATAAGATTAACCACAGTTCTACATACATTTTCACTGTACTCAACAAAAGAGTCTCTGATATTGCCAGTGTCTCTAGCCAAATGCAACACAGGATACTTAGTCTCTGCTGTTTGTTTAATGTAATTAGTCATCATCTTTTCTGCTTGTTGTTCTCGCTTTCCTGCATAGGCTCAATACCATCCTTAAAAAGTGATACACCAACAAGCACCATGCATGGAGAAAACCTAAAACCTGCACAGATGTAGCCCATTGCAGTTCATTGTTCAAGTGGGTTCCATAGTACTGGGAAGAGGGACTATCTCTGACATAAACTGATTGGCCTCAATTACCAAGTACGCTTCATCCCAGGCATGCAAGGGTGGTTCAACATACGGAAATCCATCAATGTAATCCACCACATAAACAAACTGAAGGAGAAAAACCACATGATCATCTCCTTAGATGCTGAAAAAGCATTTGACAAAGTCCAACACACATTCATGTTTAAAGTATTGGAGAGATCAGGGACACAAGGAACATACCTAAACATAGTAAAGGCAATATACAGCAAGCCTATAGCCAACATCAGACTCAATGGAGAGAAACTTAAATGAATCCCACTGAAAGCAGGGACAAGACAAGGCTGCCCATTGTCTCCATATCTCTTCAACATAGTACTTGAAGTCCTAGCCAGAGCAATAAGACAAAAGCTAAAGGAGCTCAAGGGGATACAAATCGGAAAGGAAGAGGTCAAAGTTTCATTATTTGCAGATGATATGACAGTATACATGAGCGACCCCAAAAATTCAACCAGAGAACTCCTTCAGCTGATAAACACCTTCAGCACAGTGGCAGGATACAAAATCAACTCAAAAAAATCAGAAGCCCTCCTGTATACCAAAGATAAAAAGGCTAAGAAAGAAATTAGGGAAACAACACCCTTCACAATAGCCACCAATAACATAAAGTACCTTGGTGTGACTCTAACCAAGCAAG
>REGO01000372.1:924003-974898 GCA_010120015.1 Rhombomys opimus
GAACCTCCGCTCAAATGTAGCCTGTGGTAGCTCAGTAACCAATTGGTTTCCCAAAGTGAGGGGAACAAGGACTATTTCTAACAGGAACTCAATGAAGATACCTGATAAAACAGAATCAGATGAATGGGGGTCCCCCCTATCAGTGGACTTGGAAAGGGGCACAGTGGTGATGAGGGAGGGAGGGAGGGACTGGGCGGGAATGAGGGTTCGGGACACGGCTGGGATACAGAGTTAATAAAATGTAACTGATAAAAATAAAATAAAATTAAATTAAATTAAAAAAAGGAAGTCAATCTGGAGCTTTCTCAGACAATTAGGAGTAGTGCTACCTCAAGACCCAGCTATACCACTGCTAGGTATATACCCAAAATTTACTCAAGTACACAACAAGGACACTTTTTTAAAGATATTTGTAGCAGCTTTATTTGTAATTGCCAGAACCTGGAAACAACCCAAATGTCCATCAACGGATGAATGGATACAGAAATTGTGGTATTTTTACACAATGGAATACTGTTCAGCAATCAAATAGGAGGAAATCATGAAATTTGCAGGCAAATGGTGGGATCTAGAAAAGATCATTCTGAGTGAAGTATCCCAGAAGGAGAAAGACAAACTTGGTATATACTTGCTTATATAGACCTACAAGATATGATAAACATAATGAAATCTATACACATAAAAAGATAATCAAGAGAGAGGACATAGGGTAAGATGATCAATTCTCATTTAGAAAGACAGATGGGATGTGCAGTGAATGTATGACAGGAGTCTACTGAAGTCATCTGAAAGACTCTAACTAGCAGTGTTTTCAAAGAAGATACAAAGACTCATGACCAAACCTTTGGCAGAGTACAGGGAATCATATGAAAGAAGGGGAGTTATTATGATGGGGAAAGGGTAGGAGCTCCACAAGGACAAATATATATGGGCACAGGGTCTTTTCTGAGACTGACATTCAACCAAGGACTATGTATGGATATAACTTAGAATCTCTGCTTGGATGTAGCCCATGGTAGCTCAGTAACCAATTGGTTTCCCATAGTATGGGGAACAAGTCCTATTTCTAACAGGAACTCAATGGCTGGCTCTTTGACCTCCCCACCCCCCAAGGGAGGAGCAGTCCTGTTAGGCCACAGAGGAGGACTTTGCAGCCAGTCCTGAAGATACCTGATAAAACAGGATCAGATGAATGGGGAGGGGGTCACCCCCTATCAGTGGACTTGGAAAGGGGCAGGGTGGAGATGAGGGAGGGAGGGTGGGAGTGGGAGGGAAGGAGTGAGCGAGATACAGCTGGGATACAGAGTTAATAAAATGTAACTGATAAGAAAAAATAAAAAATAAAAAAAAACATACATTGAGCTGTACTAATTGACATAATTATTATAAACTATGAATTGTGCTGAAATAAAAAAAACATCTATTTTAAATATAAATTGTCGTGAGTTACCTATTCATTTTCTCCTCTGGAGAAAAATTAGTTTTACTAACCTCCTTATACGTGCCAGTACTAACCTTAGACTATAAACTGTATAACCATCTTATGTTTTCTAAAACTCAAGAAATTACACTTCATCCAGGAAACTTATTTTTGCAAAAAGAGACTGCTACAGAAAACCACAACCAATAAAAATTCTTACCTGGGGATCTCAGTGACAATGGATACATCTACAAAACACTTTTGTATCTGAGGCTCAAAGAGCATTATGGAAAGATGAGGCAGAAAGACGTAGGAGCCGGAGGATCAAGGAGTTTGCTGGGAGATTAAGAGATTGTATCCTGGTAATGTGGGAAGATACACCTGTAAAGTCTCATCATTATGACTCTCCAAACATGAACTAAACAAGGAGGGTACCAACAGCCATGCCAAATTGGGCAAGGGAGAGCCCATAAGACCTCAGCCATACACAACGAACCACTGGTAACTAAGAAATGCTGAATGTGGGAGAAATAGTCTTCTTTAGGCATGAGCATGCCAATTGATTATCCAGTATCAAGTCATCAACCTTGAATACATGTATACAAATAACATTATACAGGTTGAATAATATAATTTATATATGTATACTAGGGGAGGACCTCCCCTATCAGTGAACTAGGAGGGGGACAAGACATGGAAGAATGAGGGAGGGTGGGACTGGGAAGAGATAAGGGAGCAGGCTAAAGCTGGGATACAAAGTGAATAAATTGTAAATAATAATAATAATAATAATAATAATAATAATAATAATATAAAGAGTTTTAATTTAAAAATCCATGTCTTGGCACATTATGGAATACCCCTGTGCTATCACAGGGTTATTTTTTCTGACTGCAGGAAGAAAGACACCAAACAAAAGTCATAGCACCTAAGGGATTTATTTCCTCACACAAACCATGTTGCCCCCATCTTTGTGCAAGTTACATATATATATTACTTTTATGTTTTTACTTATTCTTTCAGATTTTTACACAGTGTGTTTTGATAATATTATCCCTACTTCCCCAAATCTACCCAGAACCTTCCCCACCTTCCCACCCACCCAATTTCATGTTCATTTTTCATCATTAAAAATAAAGTAAAACAAAAACAAACCATGTAGTTTATATTTGTTGAGTGACTATTTGTGAGCATTGTTTGCCCTTGATTATAGGTGATGAATCCAGTGCCAGTATTGAAGAAAGCCAAATTTCTGTCTCTCAGTAGCTGTCAATTTTGAATTGCTTCTTGGCTAAGACTAAGAAGTTTTACCTGCTTTCCTTGCTCTGCACTGGTATGTTGTCTGACTTCAGCAGTTGTTGCTTTTGGGCCCTGGCCTCTCTGGAAAATGTCCTTTCCTTGACGTTTCCCATCATCTCTGTCTCTTTGAAATTTATTAGAATTTGGCTTACATTGATTTTTTTTCTATAAAGATTTAGAGAGAATTAACACTTCAAAAAGCATTGAAAAATTCTTATCTATAAGAGATTTAAACATATCTTCCATAAATATATCTCTCTCCTGTTTTGAAGTTTTCAAAGTTTTTTAAACCTCTGTTATCATTTGCTATTAAAAAACAAACACATTTTGTTTCATATTTTGTATTTATTTCACTGTATATTTAATTTATTTCACTTTAAAAATGTTCACCAAATTATTCACAAGTTTATACTAACTGTACAAGAAAAAGATAAGTCATTCATTATGGAAAACACTATAGATGACCCCTAAAACTCTATAAAGAAAACACTCATACAATGTAGCAATTCCACTGCTATGCACGTATCTCATGGAAATGGATATCACTGTTTTGAAGAGCTCCTGCACTCCCATATTCATTAGAATGCTATCTATAGTAACCAAATAATATAGAAAACATAAATGTTTATCAGTAGGTAAATAGATGAAGAAAATGTTTTACTCATACACAGTGAAATGTCATTTACTGTGTAAAATGGTAAAATCTTATAACTTGTGTTATACATAGAACAAAATGTGATTATGATAGTCAAGCACTGAAAGAAAAATAATGTTATTTCCTCATAGATATAATCTAAAGCAAAATATCTTGTAGATGTTGAAAGTACAATGGCTGTTAGGAGATACAGGAAAAACAAGATGAAAAAAATGAGAAAAAACTGGCCACAGACTCACAGAAAAATGAGTTCTGGTGTAATCTTGTACAGTAGGATAAATATAAATAATAGTAATGTGCCATATATTTTTAAAACTAAAATAGAAGGTTTTGAATGTTTTGATCACAAAGAAATGCTAGTTGTCTGAGGAGATAAATAGGTTTGCCCTGAGTTGAACACATTTACACTTTGCATTTCTGTGTCATACTAACATTTTTCAGATCAAAGTAAGCAAATTTCTGTTTTGTCCAGAAAAAGTATTGATAACAGACAAAGAAAGAAATTTTGTGAAGTATAGATTGGTATACTAATGTGTTTAATTAGGACTCCTCAACGAAGAATGGATGAGGGTTTCCTTTCGTGAGCATGGGATAGTTACAAATGATTATACTGCAAAGAAAATATCTGCCCTCCCAGTATCAGCAAATAGATTATATATCCTCTGAGAGAGACCGTTTCTCCTGAACTACCTACAAAACCTTCCCTAATGGCCCCAGTATTGTGTGATCTACAAAAATTAGCTATTGCTACTGAAAGCATAAGGAGATAATGTTCACGCCATACACAAACAGCAGCATTATTCTCAACATCCTGTACTGAAGCATGACATGGTAGCTTACTCACATGTAAAACATGCATGGACATGTATAAATAAAACGAAACAATTCTGGATTATCAGGTACTGCTTATTTGTGATATTGCACATGACTGTAATTTATAGAAATCCCATCTTGAATTTTTAATTCTTTTCACATTATTGATGTAATTATACATCAATATCTATAAAATTTCCAACTGTTTTTACTATAAAATTTTATAGTCTTTTTTATTAAATGTTTGCAAATCTCTTTAATATAATCATCATAAATATTGTAAAATTGTTCAGTTCACATCAACAAGTAACCCAGCTTCTATACCACTTATAAAGTTAATTTGCCTCAGCCTCCACGTTCTTTTTTTATATTGCTCTTCTTTTCAGTCTCAGAACTAAAATTTATATGTACTTGTCACTTGCCTGCTGGTGTAATGCTAGGGTGGTCTGCTGAATCTCTGTGGTGGTCATCTACAGTAAATCACAGTGGCACTACCACCAGCAGCTTCACAGTCAATCCTTCCAGCATTACAACGGTCTTCTAATTAGCTCAGTGGCAATCCATCGGCAACTTTGAACACTCCTAGCTCACAATAGACAGCTTGGTGAACAAGTTCTAACTTTCTTGCTATTTTATGAAGTAAAATTCCCTTTCATGCTACCATGTATCTATGTGTATACTGACTCTCTGTAATGGACAAGTACAGAAGAATCTCTTCCAAATCTTGTCTGTGTACTCAGTCTTTATCTCAGTGAGAGATAACTGGTAAGTATCTGTCTGTAAAATTTGTACTTTTTCTTTTTCATCCCAGATAATTTTTCCAATTAATAAATGATGGATTGTCATTCCCGTTATTCACCTGTGTTGTGTGCTTTTAGAGTCTCGGTTTGATCTGATTCATAAATACCTGAAAGCTGTAATGGTGTCAATAAATAGCTCCATGGAAAAGGAATATTGGGATAAATTTCTTAACTATAATCTATTCTGTCTGTATAATGCTACTCACCACTCATGATGCAGCCTTGCCTGGCCACCGAGGAAGAGGATCCAGGCAGTCGTGAAGAGACTTAACAAGCTGTGAGCAGATGCCTATAATGGAGTACTCTCCCTTTCAGTGGACTAGGGGAAGGGCATGGAGGGAAGAGGGAAGGAAGGTAGGACTGGGAGGAGTTGAGATTGGGTGCTTCAATCAGGATATATAATGAATAAATTGTAAAGAAAAAAATTAAAATTAAAAAAAGAAAAAGAAAACTTCTCTTTGTGACATAAGAGACCACTACAGAAAAACAACAAACCAAAAACGCAGTTGTATATCCCAGTACTGATGGATACATATAGTATTTGTTACAATTTTATTTCAGAGTGTGTGCCTAGTGATTTCTTATTTGGCTGCAATGAAAGTAATATGTGTAAGAACAGGTCTGGACTGTGGTAGAAGATGGATTTTCCAGTGTGCAGTGCAGGGTTTTTTAAAAGTCAATGACAAAGTAGAGGATTCAGGGTCAGGCAGGGTGTGACATACTTTTCATCTCAGTACTCAGGAGGCAGAGGAGAGTGTATCTCTGTGAGTTTGATGCCATCTGCTCAACAAAGTGAACAAGTTTCAGGACAGCAGGGCTGTTACACAAACACAGTCTTGAAACAAGAACAGCTACAAAGACAATCAGTCTTCATTCAGTGCAGAGCCACGTATGAAAACTAGGTATTTATTTGAAACACTAAGTTAAGCTAACATTTTCTCTTAGCCATGGGTCTAATGTTGCCTTTAATTTAATGCAAAAATAAACATTGAAGTTGGAAAAATAAATATTGTGGCCTGAATAGTTATAATAATGGATGATTATGTTTCAACTTACTGATATTGTATAGGCAAATTTACTGAGGAAATGAGTGAAAATAAAATGTAAAGTAATGACATCTTTATTTGTTTGTTTTATTATGACTGCAATTAATATTTTGGCATTTGTAATTCTAAAACTAATATTTCATATATTGAAATTAAGAAACCTCAATTTTAATAAAATCAAAAAGTCATAATAATTGTAATTGCCAGTGAGTGAAATAATAAAATATTATAGTATGTGTGTGAGTGCATTTCAAAATTGGGAAGCTAGGCTTAGGAAAAAAAAAAAAAAAAACTCGTATTTACTTTACTCCAGCCAACCATTTAGTAGCTCCTCACTTCTGGCTCCTTCAGAATGTTACCACTTTATTCCGTAATTTCAGGGTAGTCTTACACACAATTAACTCTATTCACCAGAAACATGCACACATCTTACTTTATAGATGTCTTAATTAATAATTCAACTTAATAGTCTTTTATTTTATTCTGCATTTTCCTTCTGCAGCCTCAAATGTGCATACCTTAAATTGCATTGATATACAAATGTCTCATTAAGCTATAGTTAATGTTTGTGCTCTGGTCTCTATAATAAGACTCAGATATGTCCACTAGTATCTTGATATTTCCAGAAAATGTTTCCTAAAACTTTAAAATTGAAAAATACCTGATTTCAATAAACAATAAGAATCTGTTAGCAGATTCCTTTAAAACAGTAAAATAAACAAATAAATAAATAAATAACGCTGGATAAGGATGTGAGTTTTGCTAGTGAGATTTAAGGTCAATTTAAGAGGAAGCAGGGGGATCCAAGCTGGCTGCGACCAGCATTCACCGAGTCTTAGGGGCAACAGGTCTGAAACTCTGAAACTGGTGAGTGGAGGGGCAGCAGAAGACAGAACATCAACATTGTCCTGGGCAAGCAGGGACAACTTGTTAGCTGAGACTATTTGGATCCACCTCAACCATAGACTTCTCTAGGGACTAAGAGTGGCAAACATTCGATTCTGCCTGCTCTTCCCCTTGTCGGGCCTCCCTCCTCGGTGGAGGAAACCCACAGGGCCTGTGGCTCCTACCACAGAACTCCCTGCTCAGTGACTGAGATGGAGATGGTGGGCCTCTCAGTCCCTCAGTGGTAGGCTGCCAGATTTATAGGCCCCCAAGGGCCTCCCAGCAGGTATCTGTACTAGCAGCCTCCCAGTTCTGCCACTGTGGCTGGACTCCCAGTGGGCTGATATACCAGCCTTCAAGTTCTGCTACTGCAGCACCACTGTGCTGACAGATCTCCTACACTTGTATTTGCCTCAGTAGGCCCAAATCTGAGAGTAGAAAACAGGGGGAACCTCTGTGTTTTCTGAATGGTCCTGCTCACAATGAGTGCACCTTTAAGTGAGTGCATGCAGAGCCCCAGATCCAGGGTCCCTCTACTCTATCAGCCAGACATTAGATCCCTCCCACCCACAGTCCCACTGTGGGCAACATAGGGATTCTTGGGACAGTGTTCTCAACATGGAAGCCTCTGTTCTGTGGCTTTACCACTGGAGTCCAGGCAAACAATTCCTGAAGCCCAGACAGAGCTGAATACCAGAAAAACAGTATGACAGGCCTGTAAGCCACTGAGGTATTCAGGGATCTTCACATGCACATTGCTCCCATATACAGCACCAGTGATCACATCCCTCCTGTGCCTACACTCCCTCATGCCCCACATTCCAGGCAGCTACACTCTCTGCCATGTTGTCTTTCAAGACACACCTCCACACACACGCTAGCGCTTGACTGCATTTGTGCACTCATGCCTGCGACCTTCCTCACTTAGCATTTTGTGTTTAGCATGCTAAAACAAAAAAACACACTCTCAAACCAGTAGACCTCTCTCAGCTTCCTGAAGAATACTCCAGACACCAGAGAAAGAAGGACACAGTCTGAAGTACAGAACCCAGGATGAGACACTGAAGGTTATGGATAAGCAGATGGCCAGAGGTTGGTGTAAGAACACAGGTTAAAAGATTGAATAGTCCTATATCCCCATGGAAATAGAAGCAGTCATCAAAAGTCTCTCTTCAAAAACAGCCCAAGTCCAGATAGTTTCAGAGCAGAATTCTACCAGATCTTCAAAAAAGAGCTAACTCTGATTCTCTAAAAACTGTTCCACAAAATATAAACACAAGAAACACTATTAAACCCATTCTGTGAAGCCACAGTCACCTTGATACCTAAACCACACAAAGACCCAACAAAAAAAACAAAACTTCAGACCTATCTCTTGAACATTGATGCAAAAACACTCAAAAAATAATTGCAAATCAAATCCGAGAATACATAAAAGATATCATCCAAATGACCAAGCAGGCTTCATCCCAGGCATGCAAGGGTGGTCCAATATACAGAAAATTTTCAATGTAATCTACCATATGAACAAATTGAAGGAGAAAAAAGATATGATATTCTCTTTGGATGTCAAAAAGCATTTGACAAAATCCAACACCCGTTCATATTTAAAGCCTTGGAAATAACAGGGATACAACACACATACGTTAAAATAGTAAAGGCAATAAACAGCAAGCCTATTGCCAACATCAGACTAAACAGAGAGAAACTTAAAGCAATCCCACTGAAATCAGGGACAAGGAAAGGATGCCCACTCTCTCCATATCTCTTCAACATAGTACTTGATCTTCTAGCTAGAGCAATAAGACAACTAAAGGAGATCAAGGGGATACAAATCAGAAAGGAAGAAGTCAAAGTATCACTATTTGTAGATGATATGATAGTATTCATGAGCAATTCTAAAAATTCAACCAGAGAACTTCTTCAGCTGATAAAAATTGGCTAGATACAAAATTAACTCTAAAAAAATCAGAAGCCCTCCCGTATACCAAAGACAAAAGGGTCGAGAAAGAAATTAGGGAAAAAACACCCTTCACAATAGCCACTAATAACACAAAGTATCTTGGTATAGCTCTAACCAAGCAAACGAAAGATGTGTTTGAAAAGAATTGAAGTCTTTGAAGAAAGAAATTGAAGAAGACATCAGAAGATGGAAAGCTCTCCAGTGTTCATGGATCAGTAGGATTAATAAAGAGAAAATGGCAATCTTTCCAAAAACAATCTACAGATCCAATGCAATTCCCCTCAAAATACCAACACAATTCTTTACAGAACTTGAAAGAAAAATTCGCAACTTCATATACATAAACAAAAATCCAGAATTTCCAAAATGATCCTGTACAACAAGAGATCTTCTAGAGATAACTGCATCCCTCTTCTAAGGCTGTACTACAGAGCAATAGTAATAAAAACTGCATGGTGCTGGCAAAGAAATGGAATGGTGGATCAATGGAATCGAATAGAAGACCCAGAAATAAATCCATACACCTACAGATACTTGATTATTGACAAAGAAGCTAAAACCACGCAGTGGAAAAAAGATAGCATCTTCAACTAATGGAGCTGGTCTAACTGGATGTCCACATGTAGACAAAGACAAATAGATTCATATTTATCATCCTGCACAAAACTAATGTCCATGAGGATCAAAGACTTTAACAGAAAACCAGACACACTAAATCGGGTAAAAGAAAAATTTGGGAAATGCCTAGAACTCATATGCACAGGTGACAACTTCCTGAAAAAAACACCGACAGCACAGTCACTAAGAGCAACAATCAATAAATGGGACTTCATGAAACTGAAAAGTTTCTGTAAAAAAAAAAAAAAAGGACAGTGTCATCAGAACAAAAGGACACCCTACAGACTGGGAAAGGATCTTCACCAACACTATATCTGACAGTGTGCTACTATCCAGAATTTATAAGGAACTAAAGAAGTTAAAAAGCAACAAATAAGTATTCCACTTAATAAATGGGGTACAGAGATAAACAAAAAGTTCTCTGCAGAGAATGGCAGAGAAACACTTAAGAAATGCTCAGTGTCCTTAGTCATCAGGTAAATGAAAATCAAAACAACCTTGAGATTTTACCTTATACTCATTAGAATGGCTAAGATCAAAAACTCAAGTGTCAATACCTGCTGGAGAGGATGCAGAGAAAGAGGAACCCTTCTCCATTGCTGGTGGGAATGTGAAGTTGTACAACCACTTTGGAAATCAATCTGGTGCTTTCACAGACAATCAACTCTTCCTCAAGATCCAGCTATACCACTCCTAGGCATATATCCAAAATATGCTCAAGTACACAACAAGGACATTTGCTCAACCATGTAGCAGCTTTATTCGTAATAGCTAGAACCTGAGAAAAACCTGATGTCCCTCATCAGAGGAATGGATACAAAAATTGTGGTACATTTATACAATCGAATACTACTCAGCAACTAAAAACAAGGAACTCATGAAATTTGCAGGCAAATGGTGGGATCTAGAAAACATCATCCTTCGTGAGGTATCCCAGAAACAGAAAGACACACATGGTGTATACTCACTTATGACTGGATATTAGACATATAATATAGGATAAATACTGAAATCTGAACACCTACAGAAGCTAAGCAAGAAGGAGGACCTTGGATAAGAGGATAAATTTTCCTTCATAAACACAAATGGAATGGTCATTGGATGAAGGAGAAAACAGGACACAGGACAGGAGCCTACCACAGAGTACCTTTGAAAGACTCTATCCAGCAGTGTATCAAAGCAGATGCTGAGACTCATAGCCAAACTTTGGGCAGAGTGAAATAAGGGTTAGATAATAAGACCAGGAGAGGACAGGAGCTCCACAAGAACAACAGAACCAAAATATCTTGGCACAGGGGTCTTTTCCATATTTATCACCCTGCACAAAACTAATGTCCATGAGGATCAAAGACTTCAACAGAAAACCAGACACACTAAATCGGGTAAAAGAAAAACCAAGGACCTTCATGGATATAACCTAGAACCCCTGCTCAGATGTAGCCCATGGAAGCGCATTATTCAAGCAGGTTCACTAGTAAGGGGAACATGGACTGTCTCTGACATGAACTCAGTGGCTGCCTCTTTGATCACCTCCTACTGAGGGGAGAGCACAGAGGAGGACAATGCAGACAGTCATGATGAGACCTAATAAGCTAGGGTCAGTTGGAAAGGGAAGATGACCTCCCCTATCAGTGGACTTGGAGAGGGACATGGGAGGAGATAAGGAAACAAAGTGGGATTGGGTGAGAATGAGGGAGGGGGTTACAGCTTGAATTCAAAATGAATAAACTGTAAATAATATAAAAATATTTTTGTAGCCTATAGTTTATTTCTCCTTCATTACTTTTATTATATATGTAGTGGTTGAACAGAAAACATTTTACATTGTACATAGTCTACTTACATAATACATAATAATTCACTTAGTCTTCAAAAATATTGAAAAGATTTTCTTTCCTATTGACTTAGTTACTTTTCTATTACTGTGATAAAACACCATGACTAAACACTTCTAGAAAAAGAAAGCATATTGAGAGCTTACAGTTTCATAGGGTGAGTCCATCATCATCATTATGATAGAGAATATGGTCTCTATCATTTGAGAATTAGGAATTCAAGTTTATAAGCCTATGGCTGCCATTCTTATCAACCCACCACAAACCTGAAAACATAATGTCTCTCAGTTAATGGGGATATTTTACATACTTGATATTGAATTCAAAGTCATTAATGAAATGTCATATACTTCTGTAATAAGCCTGGAAAGAAAACTGGAAGAATTTTATAAAAAAATATTAATTGTAATAAATGTATCTTTCAAAAGTCATAAAGTGAGTTTTTTTAGTAGTTGCTACTTCTATAACATGATTAGTCAGTTTAATCAATTATATATAAAGTCATCATGATTGAATATTTCTTTTATTTAACTGAAAGCCTCTCAACTGAGGAATGGATAATGAAATTGTGGCACATTTACACAGTCGAACATTAGAAGATCATCCCAACTGAGGTAATCCAGATTCAGAACGACAGGCATGGTATATATTTACTTTTAAGTGGATATTATCCATATAATACAGGATAACCATATTACAATCCACAGACTACTCAGCAAATTAAAACAAGGAAATCATGAAATTTGCAGGCAAATGGTGGGATCTAGAAAAGATCATCTTGAGTGAGGTATGTCAGAAGCAGAAAGACATACATGGTATATACTCACTTATAAATGGATACTACACCTAAAACAGAGGATAAACATACTAAAATCTGTACACCTAAAGAAGCTTAGCAAGAAGGAGGACCCAGGGTAAGATGATTAATCCTCACTCAGAAAGGCAAATGGGACATTCATTGGAAGAAGGGAAAAAGAGGAAACAGGACAGGAGTCTACCACAGAGGGCCTCTGAAAGACTCCCCCAGCAGTGTATCACTTGAGTAGTATTCCAGAATATATGAAGAACTCAAGAACTTAAAAAGCAACAAATCAAATCAATCCAATTAAAAATGGGTACAGGGCTAAACAGGGAAATCTCTGTAGAGGAATATACGATGGCAGAGAAACCCTTAAAGAAATGCTCAAGGTCCTTAGTCATCAGGGAAATGCAAATCAAAATGACCCTGAGATTTCACCTTACACCCATAAGAATGACTAAGATGAAAACTCAAGTGACAACACATCTTGTGAAAGAAGGGAGAGATGGTACAACCATGAGGGGACAGGAACTCCACAGGAAAAGCAACAGAACCAAAATATCTGGGCACAGGGGTCTTTTCTACTACTGATCATCCAGCCAAGGACCATTCATGGAGATTACCTAGAACCCCTACACAGAGGTAGCCTAAGGCAGCTCAGTGTCCAAGAAGGCTCCCTAGAAATAGGAACAGATTGTCTCTGAAATGAATTCAGTGACTGGCTCTTTGATCACCTCCCCATGGGGGAGTGCAACTGTACCTGCACCAGGCCACATAGGAAGACAATGCAGCCAGTCTTTATGAGACCTGATAGGCTAGGGTCAGAGGGAAAGGGAAGAAGACCTCACCTATCAGTGGACTTGGGAAGGGGCATGGGAGGAGATAAGGAATGTAGGGTAAGATTAAGAGGGAATGAGGGAGAAGGCTATAGCTGTGATACAAAGTGAATAAACTGTAATCCATAAATAAATAAATATAAAGAAAGGCAATTGGGAGGATTTGGAAGGTAGAAGAAAACTGAAATAATATAATTATATTGTAATCTCAAGACTTTAGAAAATGGATATCTTCTTTTTGTCTGCTAGAACTAAAATATTGGCTGTCATTAGCTTAAAATCAGAACCAATAAAGTAAAACCTTTTCTTTGCTGATACATTTGATGCTAATTTCTTGATATCAGAAATTAGGTATGATCAAAAAGAGACCAGCATCATCCCTAAGTATTTCTTCAGGTCAGAATACAGACACCATTGTCCAAAGAGTTTCAGTTTTGCAATTCATGCTTACTCACAAACTGTTACTGGTTTTGAATACATTGAAGATGTCATGACTGAATTTCCAAAAGGAGCCATTGTCGATGGTGCAGTCTCAGGTCGAGAAGAAGGCCCAGGATTCAAGATGTAGAAGTTGAGACTTTACTCTGTGTAGCTTGGTTAGGACCCCCAAAGGGGTCACATGAGAGGCTCCTAGAGAACGCTCAGGCCAGTTGTAGTGGATATCCAGCATTTAAAGATGCCAGTACAGTGGACAACTGCACCGTGGAGTAGTCCCAGTCTGAAGATTAGGAGTGAATCTCAGATATCGGACCCTGAGTTATTTACACAGTTGGAATTTGGTATTACTTTGTTTCAGCTTTGATATTGCCCTGGTTTTATTTCCCAAAATATGAAAGTATTTGAGTTATATTATTGTTTTGTTTTTTGTTTGTTTCTGATATCACAAGAACAGACATTTTGATATTATGGATGCTTTAGGGAAACTGTGCAATTTTAGAGAGCTATTAGAGGAACTAGAATTTTGGACATTTGGTGTTTAGAGAATCTTTGAACATTTCAAAGAGACTGAAGTTTCAAAGTTTGAGAACCACGGAGCTTTAAAGCCAGCATACCTTATATTGTAGTATTAACCTGAAATCTTGGTAAAAGAATGAGAAAGGAAGGCTTCTGTGTATGCAGTTGAACAGTGATGGTATATCTGTCAAGCTGACAACAGGTCAATTGTGCTAGCTACTAGCTTGTCAACATGGCAAGCTTGGGTCATCTTAGAGAGGGTCAGTTCAGGAAGTGCCTCAATAAGCAAAGCTGTTGGGCATGAGTGGGGTGTCCAGCTCACTGTGGGCAGTACCACTTCTGGGATAGTGGTCCTAAATGCTATAAATAACATCCAAGCAAGCCATGAGAAACAAGACACTAAACAACAATTTTCCATCTCATCTGTTTCAGTTATTGGCCTTCAGATTTCTGTCTTGATTTCCTGACCTGAATTCCTTGGTTGATTGATTAGAAGCTTTAAGATGAAATAAACCCTTTCCTCTCCAAATTGCTTTTTTCCAAACAGAATTTTTCTGTGTAGCCCTGCATGTCCTATAACTCACTATGAATCCCAGGCTGGTCTTGAACTCACAGATTCACCTGCCTCTTCCTTCTCAAAGCTGGGATTAAAGGTATGTAGCACAACCTTGATCATGATGGGTTTTTTTCTAAGCAAACCCTAAGACAGCATGATCATACATGCACACACACATACATACATAATCACAGTCTAATAAATAAAGCATAATTAAAATTTTAAAATATGTATGCCAATATATTCATAATTTGTATACATGCAAACATATGTATTGTGAATTAAATAGTAAAATATAATAGTAAAATATACATAATAGTGTTTTCTGAAATATATATAAATATAAGCATAAAATATATCTAAGTAAGTACACATAAAAACTTGAGTAGTGTAAGTTATTTTTGTTTATATTGACATAAAGACACATGTCTTTAATAAGTTCATTAAACAGACATGATCTAATTTCCCATTTGAAAATCATATTCTCATGTTACTTCAGCAAAATTAGTTGACTCAAGTTATTGAACTAATAATAATGTTTCTACTAAAGTGAATTTTCTCAGTCTACAGCACACTCAATTAACTAGTTTTGTTTCCTATTCTTATTAATAACTACTAGGTCAATAAAGCACTTAGATATTATGGTATTGTCATACGAGACTATGTGTGAATTAGAAGACATAAAGTCATTTGTCCTTACTGAGGATTACAATTATTTTTACCTTTAGTAAAACATTTTAATTTTTCAACATTTTCACAAAAGACTATATCACCAGTATGGCAATCAGATACTTTCACACCCACTCTTGCATAGGTATATACATTTTTAATAGAAAGACAACAGTGAATAAGTAACAATGTTTTGTTTTATAAAATATTACTTACTTACATTGAAAAATATATTAGAATAAGAATGTAAAATAGAAAACACAATACCAGTATCAAAAAAAAAAAAAAACTATCCTCTCAGCACAGACCTTACAAGAGTATTATTGTCTTTAATCCTAGACATATGTCACTTAGTTTTGTACAAATTTACAAAATAAAATTTATTTTATTTCTTTGTAGAAATACTACAAATGTGATACACAACCTGAAATTTGTGTTATACATATTCAAGTTTTAAAAAGTTTCTGAGAGTGATTTTCTTAGTCACTACATAAATTTACAATCCCAGTGACACTGAATGTCGCTTTCTTTTCCTCACCATCTCACCAGCACTCCAGCACTCCTTGACAGTTTCTTTTTGGTTGTTTATTTTTTTATTTTTTACCTTTTTGGTTTTTCTGGACTGGAGTTATTTGAAATATCAATATAGTTTTAATTGAAATTTCCTTAACTTGTAACGGTGTTATACACATTTAAATATATCTTGGGGGCCCACTTAATGTGAGGAAATTCATGCCTCTTAGTGTAAATAGCCTACCTACCTATGACTGTTGATGTCATTGAGCCTACTGGAGAAACTATTTCTGCCACTTTTTTTCTATTAGTATGTTTATTAAATTATTATTTTATGTTAATTACAGTTTATTCACTTTGTTTCCTGTCGGGAGTCGTACCTCTGGCAGCTGCTTTGATATTTAATTCTCAGCTGAAAGACAGCTTTTACCAGGCCTTCACTGAAGTCGGGGAAGAATTTGCAAGTCCATCTCCTTTTGTTTGTGACAGCAGGTGGGATTGCTTGTCAAGATCACACCTCTTCCTCAGGCTCCTCATGGAAATTAACCCATTGTTTTGAGATGTTCTTACTCTGGCAAAAAAGGCCCTCCAAAATAAGTAGAAAGGTCAGGGCTGTTGCTGCAGAGGCTTGAGGCTTGCTGCTTGTGGCTGCTTGCTTCTAAGGCTGCTTTTTGCTGTGGCTGTCGAGTCTGGACCTTCTTAAAAAGGCCTCCTGTGTGCTGTGTATTTAATCCTCACTCCGGACTCAAGAACCGGACTCTGCTGGCGGGCTCCGGCAGTTTCCCAGCTGTAGCCCACTCTCTCATTCTCTCCCAATCCTACCCTCCCTCCCTCACCTCCTCCCATGCAGCTCTCCAAGTCTACTGATAGGGGAAGTCCTCTCCTCTTCCATCTAACCCTAGCAAATCAGGTCTCATCAGGACCGGCTGCATTTTCCTCCTCTGTGGCCTGTCAAGGCTGCTCACCCCTCTGAGGGAAGTGATTAAAGAGACACTATTAAAATCAGTATAATTTGTCACTGCTTGTAATAAATATGTACACTTACAGATACATGTGGGTATATCTCTCACTTCTTATAGGGAAGCTTCTTTGTGCAGCAGATGAAGACAAAAAAATCCACAACAGTCATAATACAGAGAATCAACCAATTGCCCCTGAATCCTAATTGATGCATCTATAATCCATGTCCATAAAAAGGCACAGGGAAAAGTTTGGAAGTGAGGATGATAGATGGTAGAAGCTGACGAGAATCAGGACCTCAGCCATGAGACAGTTTGTACCTTCTATATAGAATTGGGAACTTGTGCCTATGAAATATCAACAATTTGGTTGTCTAAACAAGATGTGTATAATAACAATACCAACTGACATTCCAGTATGGGTGGTGATACTGCCCCAAGGCCCCATCCTAAATGAGGAACTATAAAAAATTAAAGGATTGAAAATCTTACCCCATGTCTGCTTTCTTGTTTATCTTCTTTAGGTGTATAGACTTTATTATGTTTATCATATTTTATATAAGCGAGTATATACCATGTTTGTCTTTATCCTTCTGGGATATTTCACTCAGAATGATCTTTTCTAGATCCCACAATTTGTCTGCAAATTTAATGATTTCCTCATTTTTGATTGCTGAGTAGTATTCCATTGTGTAAAAATACCACAATTTCTATATCCATTCCTCTATTGATGGACATCTGGGTTGTTTCCAGGTTCTGGCTATTACAGATAAAGCTGCTACAAACATGGTTGAGCAAATGTCCTTGTTGTGTACTTGAGCAAATTTGGGTATATACCTAGCAGTGGTATAGCTGGGTCTTGAGGAAGCATTATTCCTTATTGTCAGATGATCAATCCTCACTTAGAAAGACAAATGGGATGTGCATTGGACGTATGACAGGAGTCTACCACAGAAGGCACCTGAAAGACTCTATCTAGCAGTGTTTCAAAACAGATACTAAGACTCATAACCAAACCTTCGGCAGAAGGGAGTTAGTATGACGTGGAAAAGATAGGAACTCCACAAGAACCAAATATATCTGGGCACAGGGTTTTATTCTGAAACTGTTTCTCCAACCAATGACTATTGTCAGATGAAGCTGTGGTAGCTCAAAAACCAATTGGTTTCCCATAGTAAGGGGAACAGGTTCTATTTCTGACAAGAACTCAATGGCAGGCTCTTTAATCTCCCCACCCCCCAAGGGAAGAGCAGTCCTGCTAGGCCACAGAGGAGGACAATGCAGCCAGTCCCAAAGAGACCTGATAAATAAAGGTCAGATGGAAGAGGAGGAGGACCTTCCCTATCAGTGGACTTAGAGAGGGGCAGGGAGGTGAAAAGAGAGGGAGGATAGTATCAGGAGGGAAAGAGGGAGGGAGCTACAGCTGGGATACAGAGTTAATAAAATGTAACTAACAATAATAATAATTAAAAAAAAGAAATTAAAGGATACTAAAAACAGGAAATTAAGTATTCTCCATGGATGTACTCCATGAGAGCTTATACTATCTTAAGTAGTCTACTTTATACATTTATAAATATGTGCGACACTAAACATATACATCTGGTTCTCTTTCTCTGTGTTGGTGTGATACAGTGTATAAATGTATGATGCATAATTACAAAAACATTGTATGAGAGTCTAAAAAAGAGTGAGAGTGATTTAAATTTAAAAAGTTTTTAATTACTTTAATGTTTTACTATTCTTTGGAAATTTCCAATAATGTATTTTTTTATATTCTGTCCCCTCCTTTAACTCCTTCCAGATACATCACTTCAATACCCACTCAATTTTATGTTCTTTCATTTTCTTTAAGAAAGTGGAGTGCAGTTGTGTTGGCTGACTACTCTTAACATAGGCCCTGGCCTGGAGTGTGGCTATATATTCAGAGTCACTCCCTTCGTAAAACTGGTTTTCCTTATCTCAGCAGCTCTCAGGTGAAAATAGTTTCTTGGCCGTGGGCTGGAATTTGTAGCCACAGGGATTTTGTCTGGCTTTAGTTTGTGCAGTTCTGCATATTGTGACATCCTTTGTGAATTCATATGTGTACCTGACCTATGATGTTTGGAAACATTGTTTTAAATCTTGTTATCTTTTACTTTATAAGGTTTTTACTGTTTTCATATAAGCATTTACCATTGAATATTTCTATATTCTTTTGTGAGGATACATTTCTATAGAAAGTTTACCATGCATCATGGACTAGAGAGTGATTAAATTGAGTAAAGTGGCTCACTATTTAACTTCAACATCAGTGAATAGACATTTTATCTTGAGCAAGAAGATTATTAAACACATGAACAGATGGAAATCTTCAGTACATCCATGTCCAAATCAAAATGTCTTTGGTGAGATTCACATGTAAACTCAGCACTTAGGAAGATGAAGCAGGATAAACGCTTTTCAAGGCATAGATTAATTACATAGTGAGATTCTCTTGTAAAACTGTAACCAATGCTTTAATCCCGCAGATATAATACAACACTCCAGGCCAGGGCCTATGTTAAGAATAGTCAGCCAGCACAACTGCACTCCACTTTCTTAAAGAAAATGAAAGAACATAAAATTGATTGGGTATTGAAGTGATGTATCTGGAAGGAGTTAAAGGAGGGGACAGAATATAAAATTTCCAGCAACATGGGTTAACAAAATTGTATGTATAAGTTGAACAAAGAACAAAATACTTATAGAACACATGCAGAGAATGCACCCAAGTGTCAAAAATTAAAAGAGCTTCTGTTACTTGTTTTCCCCTACTTCCAAACTCCATCCCCTTTGTCTTTCTAAGTGAGGATTGATCTTCTTAAGCTGGGTCCTCCTTCTTCTTTAGCTTCTTTAGGTGTACAGATTTAAGTATGTTCATCCTATCTTTTAGGTGTAGTATCCATTTATAAGTGAGTATATACCATGAGTGTCTTTCTGCTTCTGGGACACCTCACTCAGGATGATCTTCAAGAGATCCCACCATTTGCCTTCAAAGTTCATGATTTCCTTGTTTTTAAATGCTGAGTAGTATTCCATTGTGTAAAAGTACCACAATTTCTGTATCCATTCCTCCACTGAGGGGCATCTGGGTTATTTCCAGGTTCTGGCTCTTATGAATAAAGCTGGCTATGAACATGGTTGAACAAATGTCCTTGTTGTGGACTTCAGCATATTTTGGATATATGCCTAGAAACAGGACAGGAGCCTACCATAGAGGACTTCTGAAAGATTCTGCCTAGCAGTGTATCAAAGCAGATACTGAGACTCATAACTAAACCTTAGGCAGAGTACAGGGAATCATATGAAAGAAGGAGAGTTATGACCTGGAGAGGATAAGAACTCCAACAGGACCAAATATATCTGGGCACAGGGGTCTTTTCTGAGACTTATTCTCTCACCAAGGACCATTCATGGATATAACCTAGAACCCCTGCTCAGACATAGCCCATAGCAGCTTAGTATCCAAGTGGGTACCTTATTAAGGAGAACAGGAACTGTCTCTGACATGAACTCAGTGGCTGGCTCTTTGACCTCCCCCTACCCCTGAGGGAAGAGCAGCCTTGCCAGGCCACAGAGGATTACATTGCACCCAGTCCTGATGAGACCTGATAAGCAAGGGTCAGATGGAAGGGAAGGAGGATCTCCCCTATCAGTGGACTTAAAGAGGGGTAGGGAGGAGATGAGGGAGGGTGGGATTGGGAGGGAATGAGGGAAGGGGCTACAGCTGGGATACAAAGTAAATAAACTGTATTTAATATAAAAAATAAAAATTTAATTAAAAAATTAAGAGTATCACTATTAGTGTAGCTTGAAAAATAAATTCTCAGAACAGTCTTTTATTTATTAACTTATTTCAGAACAATCTTTTAATAGCTCCTTTTTTCTATTTTGTCCTGTGAAGCAGGAATTAGATGAAAAGGTCTCTTGAGCATGATACATCATTTTATACAACACAGCCTGAATGGTCTCATGAAGTAGAAATAATCTACTCGGGTTCAGTGATCTGTAAAAAGGACATACATGTAAATCACAAAAAAAGACTTGAGCCAGATGGACTGGACAGTAATAGGACAATCTCCAAATTACCATGAAAATAAAAACAAGAGTTAGCAACCCATAGCCTTGATCTGAACATGTCCCTGCTTTGACAAAAGCAGAGATAACTGTGTTCTTGTATTTTCTAGCAAATATAATCACTGTATAATGAATATGAGACAATAGTTCTTAACTATGTAGAACAAAATTAATTTTTCATTTATGAAACAACAGATTGTGATAAGCCTCCCTAACATTTAGGAATAGGAAAAACAAGTAATTGAGTTTACTGTTGCAGAGTTTAAGAAAAAAATTTCAAGGAATGTGGAGTTTAGTTTTACATATAAATCGTAAAAGCTAGAAAAATTTAATGATGCTTATCTTGCAAGAAATTACAAAGAACACAGAGAAATTTCTTACAAAATACAATTGAACTATATTGAAGTGATAATTTTGTGAAAACAAACAAACAAACAAACAAAAAAAACAGTCATTAAACACATCACTCATGAAGCCTGGTTGTTGTTGATGACAATTCTTGTTCATTTTCTAGAGTATTTGTCAGTGCAATTTTATTGTTTTTCTATGTAACTAAAATTTCACTGTGTGAATGTGCGTAGGTGTGTGTACCCACAAGTGTGTGCATGATTACCTGTGGAGAGCTGGTTGGATAAAAGAACTGTTCTCAAGTATTAACTCTTTTGTACCTCTTCGTGGATCTAGGAATGGAACTCATCTTGTTTGACACATTGACACATCAAGTATGCAATTACCTATGCTTCTCACTAGCACCATTTTTTAAATTAATATAAAATGTAATGGGTTTCATTATAGCATTTTAATCTAGACAAACAGGAATTTTATCCCACCCTAACCCTATTAAGTCACTTTACATTTCAACCTAGACTAGACCTCATTGCCATCTCATTCCACGTGTGTTTCTTAAACTCTTTAGTTTCCAGTTCCTCTGCTTTCATTTCTTGGTCATTTTCTTGCTTTTGCTTCATCAAGTATGCTTAGCAACAGTCCACATACATGGGTGTATGTGTATGTGAATATGTATAAATAGCTGCATACTAATATATAATTAAATATAACTGATAAGTAATATCAAATTTTGAGTGACCAAATACAGGGTTTGCTTTCTAAAACAGGACCATCACTTAATAGTTTCCATGTTATTAATTGCTGAGTAGTATTCCATTGTTTAAATGTACCACAATTTCTGCATCCATTCCTCAACTGAGGAACATCTGGGTTGTTTCCAGATTCTGGCTATTATGAATAAAGCTGCTATGAACATGGTTGAACAAATGTCCTTGTTTGGAACATGAGCATATTTTGGATATATGCCTACGAGTGGTATAGCTGGATCTTGAGGAAGCACTCTTCCTAATTGTCTGAGAAAATATCGGATTGATTTCCAAAGTGGTTGTACAAGTTTACATTCCAACCAACAATGGAGGAGGGTTCTCCTTTCTCCACAACCTCTCCAGCATGTATTTTCACTTGAGTTTTTAATCTTAGGCATTCTGATGAGTGTAAGGTGAAATCTCAGTGTCATTTTGATTTGCATCTCCCTGATGGCTAAGGATATTGAACATTTCTTTAAGTGTTTCTCTGCCATTCTATATTCATCTACAGAGAATTCTCTGGTAAGCTCCATACCCTATTTTTTAAATTGGATTAGTTGATTTGTTGCATGAAATTTGTAGGCAAATGGGATCTAGAAAAGATCATCCTGAGTGAGGTATCCCAGAAGCAGAAAGACACACAGTATATACTCATTTATAAGTGGATACTAGACCTGTAAGATAGGATAAACCTACTAAAATCTGTTCACCTAAAGAAGTATACAAGAAGGAGGACCCTGGGAAAGATGATCAATCCTCACTTAGAAAGACAAACAGGATGGACACTGGAAGAAGGCAAAAACAGAGGAGAACATTGAAGGCAGTCCTGATGAGACCTGATAAGTTAGGGTCAGATGGAAGGGGAAGACTGAATATTATGGTAGAGTTAATTTTCATTTCCTAGGTAGATCAGGATGATGAAAAGTTTTTTTTTTTATTTTTTATCAATTACCATTTGTTTACTTTGTATCCCAGCTGAAGCCCCCTCCCTCATGCCTTCACTCTCTCACTTTCCCTCCCTCTTCTTCTCCCATAACCCTCCCCCAGGCCACTGAAAGGGGAGGTCTTCCTGACACTAGCATATCAGGTCTCATAAGGACTGGCTGCATTGTCTTCCCCTTGGCCTGTTAAGGCTGTTTCCCCCTCAAGAGGAAGTGATCAAAGACCCAGCACTGAGTTCTTGTCAGACACTCTCTGTTCCCATTACTGGGTAACTCACTTGGACACTTAGCTGCAATGGGCTACATCCGTGCAGAGGTTCTAGGTTATATCCATGCATGGTTCTTGGTTGGAGTATCAGTCTCAGAGAAGACCACTGCACCCCGATTTTATTGCTTCTGTTGCTCTCCTTGCGAAGCTCCTGTCCTCTTCACACCTTTCTATCTCCCCCTTCTTTCATAAGATTCCCTGAACTCTGCCCAAAATTTGACTATGAGTCTCAGCATCTGTTTTGATACTGTGCAGGGTAGAGTCTTTCAGAGGTCCTCTGTGGTAAGCTCCTGTCCTGTTCCCTGTTTTCTCCCTCTTTCGATGTCCCGTCCCCTTTGTGTTTCTGAATGAGGGTTGAACATTTTATCCAGGGTCCTCCTTCTCAATTAGCTCCTTTAGGTGTACAGATTTTAGTATGTTTATCCTATATTATATGCCTAATATTTGCTTATAAATGAGTATATTCCATGTGTGTCTTTCTGCTTTATATAAAGTACCTTGGTGTAATTCTAACCAAGTAAGTCAAAGACTTGTATGAAAAAACTTCCAGTCTCTGAAGAAAGAAATAGAAGAAGACATCAGAAGATGGAAAGATCTTCCATGATCATAGCTTGGCAGGATTAACATAAAGATGGCCATCTTACCAAAAGCAACCTACAGATTCAATGCAATTCCCATCAAATTGCCAACACAGTTCTTTGTAGACCTTGAAATAAAAATTCTCATCTTTATTTGTAATAACAGAATCTCTAAAACAATCCTCTACAATAAAAGGTCATCTGGAGATATCTCCAACCATGATCTTAAGCTGTACTATAAAGCAACAGTAATAAAAACTGCATGGTACTGGCATGCAGCTGATGGATTAATGGAATCTAGTAAAAGACCGAAAAATAAACCCACAGACATATGGACACCTGTTTTTGGACAAAGAAGCCAAAAATATACAATGGAAAAAAGGTAGCATAGTCAATAAATGGTGCTGGTCTAACTGAATATCTACATGTAGAAAAATGCAAATAGATCCATACTTATTACCCTGCCTGAAACTAAAGTCCAAGTGGATCAAAGACCCCAACATAAAACCAGACACAGTAAATCTGACACACTCAATCTGTTAGAAGAAAAAAGTGGGGAAGATGATATATTTTATACATATTTATTTATCATTTGTGATTTTGCTGAAACTGTCTGATAAGCTCATTAATGAATGATATGTTTTGTGATGTTTAATTGTAAAGTATTTCATATAGTGCATATAGACAGGCTTTCTATGTTGCCTTGGTTGTCCTGGAATACACTATGAAGAGAAGGAAGGCTCAAATTCCAGAGATACACCTACTTCTGTCTCCCAAGTGCTTGGCTCAGAGGATATCACATTGTTATTTCTCAGTCTTAAAAACTCTTCTGATTATTTTTAATAATTTTACACTATTATTTAGATCATCCCAAGAGATATAACCCATAATCAGAAAGACACACATGGTATATACTCACTTATATGTGCATATTAGCCATATAATATAGAATAAACATACAAAAATATATAGTCCTAAAGAAACTAAACAAGTTGGACCATATAGAAAATGCTTAATATTCATTTGAAAGGGAAAACAGGATAGACATCAGAAGTAGGAGAAGACAGGGAACAGGACAGTAGCCTTCCACAGGGATCTTGAAAGATTCTACCCATCAGGGTATATAAGAATATGCTGAGACTTGTAGCCAAACTTTGGGCAGAATGCAAAAAATGTATGAAAGAAGGGAGATACAGAAAGACCTGGAAGGGACAGGATCTCTACACTAAGAACAGCAGAGCCAAAAAATCTGGGCTCTGGGACCATGAATGGAGAGGACCTAGACTCTGCTCAGATGTGGCCCACAGCTGGCTCAGTCTCCATGGGGATCTCCTAGTAAGGGGAGCAGGGGTTGTCTCTGACATGAACTCGGTGGCTGGCTCTTTAATAGCCTCATCCTGACAAGGCTGACTAACTAGGCCATAGAGAAAGAGGATCCAGACAGTCCTGATGAGATCTGATATGCCAGGATGTAAGGTAATAGGGGAGGAGGACTTCCCCTATCATTGGACTAAGTGAGGGACAAAGGTGGGGGGAAGTGGGAGGAAGGGTGGGACAGAGAGGAGATGAGGAAGGGGGCTACCACTTGGACACAAAATGAATAAATTGTAATAAATAAAAATAATAACTTCAAAAAATTTAAAAGTAGGGTACTAGATTTGATTATTATTTATTATTATATTTTTAATATTATCTCTGATTTTAAATATTTCTTCCCCTCTACTAGATACAGGTTTTGTCTGTTCTTCTACATACTTGAGTTACATCATTTAATCTTTGATAAGCAAGGAAACATCAATCAAATGAAAAGGAAGACCACAGAATGTAAATGACTCTTAGCTAGAGGCATACATCTGATAAAAAATTAATATCAAGAATATAAAAAGAACTAAATAAACATAGAATCAAAAACAATTACCTAATTCTTAAATATTGTATATCTGAAGAGTTCTGAAAGAAATGATAATACTGAATAAATATCTTTTAAAATCTTTAACATTCTTATCATTTGAAGAAATGTGAATTAAAATTATCTTGAAAATTCATACCACACATATCAAAATGCCTAAGATCAAGGGAATGGTTGACAGGAAATCCTGTTGGGAATGTGAAGAAAGGGGAACTCTCATTCACTGTTACTGGAATTGACAACAAATACAGCAACTAAAAAAATTACTGTGGATTATTCTCAAAAAGCTAAAAGTGGATTTTTGTAAGATCTAGCTATGCTACTCTTTGTCACAGGCCCCAAATTCTCAGCCTCCTCTTTCGCAGATACTTGCTCAACCATGTTTGTTGTTGCTCTGTTCCTTATACCTAGAGACTAGAAACTAAAAAAAAAAAAAGCCTTGTAAATAATAAACACAGAAACCAGAAAAGGCCAAAGGCACTGTAGGAGTCAAAAAAGTACTCTATGGGGACTTAGTGGGTTACAGGAGATATCAAAAGGGTAGTGGAAAAACAGAGAAACTTATTGTCAATATGGGGGAGGGCAATACAGAGGGAGAGGGAGGATCTAAAAAGATGGATCAGCAATTAAAACAACAACTACATGCATGTAGTGCGCAGACATTCAGGAAGGAAAAGGAATCGTACACACAAATAAAATAAGTAAGTAAATCTCTGACAGAGAGAAAGAGGAAGAATAATTGACTCTGAAGATGTTTAAAAAATGCAGAGGAATCAGATTAATTTATGTTTTCATTATCTGTACCTATTATTATATATTATTTAAAGATAAAATTATACATTTTATACAATAAAGTTATTATACAGTAATATTACATGTTAATTTATTATATAAAATTACTATTATTTAGTAAATATATAAATATATTCAATATTAAATTTTTGATAATGTATTATATATTAATATATTATATACTACATATAATAATTTTAGTATACTTGTATAATATAAAGTGTATATAATAAAATTACTATATACAAAAGTATATTTTATATTAATTTTATCATATATGCTTTTTATATTCTACATTCACCAATTATCATGAAAGTTTCTACTAAGCTGAATACTAGTAGCCTTATAAGCAGTCATGAAAAGTGATTAACCTTGGTAAGGAGGTGTCAAAATTAATAGATATGGTATCTTGGTTCTTTAAAATATATATATTTTTTCTTTTAAAATTTATTTACTTTACATCCCTATTGCAGCCTCATCCAACCTCTCCTCCCTGTTCTACCCTCCATCTCTTTTCTCCCTTTACCTTCTCTGCATCTCCTTAAAAAAGGAAAGCCCCTCCTCCCCAACAACCTGCCTCAGCACATCAAGTTACACCAGCACTAAGTGCATCCTTTTCCCCTGAGGCTCTACAAGGGGAAAGTGATCCAAAAACAGGTAATTATGTCCATTTTAGAGATTGCACCCACTCAGCTTGCTAGTTTACCCACATGAAGGCCAAGCTTCCCATCAGCTACATATGTGTAGGGGTCATAGATCCAGTCCATGTGTGCTCTTTGGTTGGTGCTTTAGCCTCTGTGAGCCCCCATGGTCCTCAATTAGTTGACTCTGTTGGTCTTCTTGTAAAGTTCGTGTCCCCTGTGGGTCCCTCTATCCTTCCCCCAACTCTTTCTCCAGATTCCCCAAGTTCTGCCTAATGTTTGGCTTTGGGTCTCAGCTTCTGTTTTGATTCACGGCTGGGTGAAGCCTCTCAGAGGACCGTTATGCCAGTCTCCTGTCTGCAAGCATAACAGAGAATAGTTACTAGTGTCAGGGGATGGCTCTCTCCCATGGAGTGGGTCTCAAGTTGGGCCAGTCATTGGTTGGCCATTCCCTCAATCTCTGCTCCATCTTTATCCCTGCACATCTTGTAGACAAGGCAGTTTTGGGGTCAAACATGTTGTGGGTGGGGTAGTGTCCTACTCCCTCTACTGGAAGTCCTGCCTGGGTATAGGAGGGGGCAGGGGTCTCAGCTAGAGTTACCCCATAACCTCCCAGGAGTTATAACCCACATGGGGTGATTATGCTCTGTACTCAAAATACAGACAATAAGAGCAGAATAACAAAACTATTCCAGGCATGAGAAAACTCTCTTGGAATAGTTTATCAGGGGAATCAAAAGACTCCCAGAACACTGAAAGTTATTATAGTTGACATTGGTTGTCTGCTAGAACTTAAAACCTTATTACTTGAAACACCACATGCTTCGGAATAGGACATGAAAGAATTGATCTGGGACTGATCAGAAGGTCTTCTCCATGAGGACTAATTCCATAGTATTTCTGGATGAAAAGAGAACTTCCCTAAGTACAATGAATTAATAGTCCTACCTAGCAGTAAAATCTTCCAGTCATAACAATATCATGTGTGTTGGAATTCCCCAAAGTTTAAATAACAGTACTAATGTAGATCACTTTCTTATATGTATATGTTTTAGGAAGCTTCTACTGTATTAGGTTTATATCTCCTGGAAGAGGTTAAATCACTTTTTTCCCCCCAAAGGATTGACACCAGGTATAGCCAACACTACAGGCCTCATGGTCAGAAATAGTAGACCAACATATATGGAACTCCTCAGTGTTTTGTGCGCTTTTACTTGGTCTCATTTGTGGGGTTTGTTTATTTGTTTTATTTTATTTTTTAATTTTTATTTTTTATGTTAATTACAGTTTATTCACTTTGTATTCCAGTTGTAGCCCCCTCCCCCTCCCCTACCAATCCCACCCTTCCTCCCTCTTCTTCTCCTATGTTCTTCCCCCAGACCAATGATAGGGGAGGTCCTCCCCACCTTCCATTTGATGCCAGTCTATCAGGTCTCATCAGGACTAGCTTTATTGTCTTCCTCTGTGCACCGGTAAAGGTGTTCCCCCCCTCAGTATCAAAAAGCCATCCCATAAGTTCACGTCAGAGACGGTCTCTATTTCTATTATTGGGGAACCCTTTTGGACACTGAGCTACCATGGGCTACATCTGCAACGGTTCTACGTTATCTCCATGCATGGTCCTTGTTTGGAGTATCAGTCTCAGAAAAGACACCTGTGCCCAGATTTTTGGTTCTGTTGCTCTCCTAATCAAGAAGAAAGACCCTGGATAAGATGATCAATCTTCATTCAGAAAGGCAAATGGGACAGATACTTGTTTTATTTTGAAGTGTTATTTTATTTTATTTTTGGCATTAAGGAGATTGTTGTTGTACTGGATGTTTGTTTATTGAGAATAAATTGAAATAATTTGAGTGGGTAGGAAGGGCAAGAGGATCTAAAAAGTCTTTCAGAAGGGGAAGAAAATGACCAAAATTCATTTAAATTTAAAAATTGTATTGAACTTAAAAAGACCACTAAGACTTGACTTATGTCTAGGGGAAATAATTAATATCCAGCTAATTGGACAAAATACAAACTGAAAGTATTAATTCATGCTTGGCACTGTAAAATGAGTCAGTTGCCAGTGCTGATGAAGCCAGGGACTTTATAGAATTATCTACTTTCCTAACTAATATTATTTCCCACTGCATTAATTTGGAACACTTAGCCTGATTTCCATGAGTAGCCACAGCTCTCACTTCTAATCAAAAAATTTTTATTTTTTTTCAGCAGATGAAGACAACTTCAGAAATCTACAATTAATCAAACAACAGAGAAGTGACTTTGTGAAGCCCCGTGCTAACTGTTAAATCTATAAATCACCCTCCTTGTCCTAAGACTCAAAACAGGTTTCAGAATATGACCTGTAAAACCCAGGAGAATAAAATTACTTTCTACAATTTAGGTAGTGTCTTCATTAAATGACAGTAATCCACATCCATGAAATCTCAAAAAAATACTGCTTGACAGTACGGGTTAACATGTCAAACAAGTTAAGGGAAATATCTTAAGACTTTACTTTTAGAAAACGAGGAGAACGAGGATCCAAGCAGTCCTATGAGACTTGATGAGCTATGGGCAGATGGCACTACTGGAGAACTCCCAATTTCAGTGGATTAGGGGAAGGGATGAAGGGAAGGAGGGGGTTGGGACTGGGGGAGTGGAGGAAGGGGGCTTCAATCAGGATGTATAATGAATAAATTGTGAAAAAAATTAAAAAATGAAACAACCCTTCCCAGCCCCCCAAAAAGAAAACTCTAGACAGTGGTTCCTGAAAGAGCAAGAACCTTTCCTCTACAGGGACATTTGCCCTGAGGAGTTGTCTAATCCTGTGTGGTGAACACTAAACGCTATATATGCAAACAACACTAAGTTCACTCAGCAGGCTGTATTATGCATACATACACATGTCCACACATATGTAATATGTGAATTTTTATGTGTGTACATGTCAATATTAATTAAGTTAATGGTGTGCTATTATATGAAAAGGATTGAGAGGGAAGAAGTTTCAAAGAGGGAGGATGGTGTTGAAATGATGTAAATACAGTATGAGTATATGAAATTCTCTAAGATTATTTAAATTAAAATATCATATTTGTAGAGAAATCAAGACAGGCATAAGGTCCTTGTCTCGTTACATACAAATTAATACACAAAAAACTAACAAATTAGAGAATCACAGTAACTATAATATAAATAAATATAAACAATGATATAATGTAGATATTATTAGGTTATAATTCAGTGTTTGCCTGATTGGGATGACAAGATTTCTCCATCTCTTTGAATTGTCTTCCATATTAGTCTTCACATATGACAGAAGCAGCGCTGGATGTTAATTAAAGCATTTAAAACAGTCAGTGTGTTCTTCCCAGATTATAATAATTTCTGTGACATAGTTTTTCTTGCTAAAATTCTGTTATCTGAGGTTCACCACTTACCTCACCTACTCTTTCAAGCTTCAAACCTTATGTGTTTTGAACACACACACACACACACACACACACACACACACACACACTCATGCAACTTGGTCTCTGAGAGGAGATGTAATCCAGGTGTCTTAAGTATACATTTATGGAACAATCACATAAATTTCCCATTTTCATAGCAAATTTCCAGAGATCTCATCTATCTTATCCTTGCAATAAAGAAGAAAACAGTACCTGCTGGTTTCAGCTTCAGTTTTGAATACTTCACTCCCTCCATCCTGTCATCTAATGTATTCTAGTCTATCCTCCATGCATGACTTATTCAGCCTCTGATAAAGTGTCACCATTCCATACCTCACTTTGGCTCTCGTGAAGCTTGGTTATTACAGCACTTCCTTGGCATCTATCACCATAGAAGGTGGTGGGAGCAGCATGTACCACCTGTTCACCAGTAACCGAGTTAGAGTTACTCATTTGCGGAGAAACTCTCTGCTGGGTTATGTTTTTACTTTCCTATTATATGATTAGAATCTATCAGGTTTTTTTTACTGTAACTGCTTTTCATGTAGTTTTTCTTTCTCATGGCAGAGATATTACTTAGAATTCTCTGTCATGTTCCCTGTAAGTCAACATGGTCTATATTATCAACCTTTGATTTCCCCACTTTCCTCAGTAACCAGGTAATTCAATTCGCATTCAAAAGCACATATATATGAAGGTTTCTCCTGTTTTCAGATCATTATCTTCCTGTTGCAACTGTGTGTGTTTCCATAGATGTATACATGCATGTATGCATTTATTTTGAGACACGTTCACACTTTGCATCCCATACTCTTGTCTAACATGCTCTATTGCCCAGGCAGGGAAAAACTCATGGTGACATTGCTGCCCCTTACTCTGCAGTGTTGGATTTACAAGTTTCAGCAAATACACCTGTCATTCACCACAGCTAGAAATACTAACAGGAGATGTCAAAATAAGTTATTTTACATGTACATTTTTAAAAAGTATACATTGTAAAATAATGTGCATGGACATATTATGGTATTTATTTTACCATTGTATAAATAAAATGTTCTATAACAATAGAAGAGTTAAGGCTACATTACAAATATACACTATTGAATAAAGGGAACAAAATAACGATGGTATTTCAGTACTAGGAAACATTGATTTTTGTTTAATATAATTAATTTATTTAAATGTATTGTCTTGAGGTAAACTTACTATTATGTGGAGTGAGGAAGACCTGAGTGAGTGAATTTCCAACTAAATCTGTACTGTAAACATGAAAATGATCACATTAAGAATCCCAGAGTTTTTTCTAGTTCCCACCATTTGCCTGCAAATTTCATGATTTCCATGTTTTTAATTGCTGAATAGTATTCTATTGTGTAAATGCACCAACATTTCTGTATCCATTCCTCCATTAAGGGATATCTGGGCTGTTTCCAGATTCTGGCTATTACAAATAAAGCTGCTACAAACATGGTTGTGCAAAAATCCTTGTTCTGTAGTTGATCATATTTTGGATCATCCTGAGTGAGGTATCCCAGAAGCAGAAAGACACACATGGTATATACTCACTTATAAGTGGATATTAGACATATAATATAGAATAAACATACTAAAATCTGCACTCCTAAATATGCTAAGCAAGAAGGAGGATCCTGGGTAAGATGATCAATCCTCACTCAGAAAGGTAAATGGAACGAACATAGGAAGAAGGAGAAAACAGGGAACAGAACAGGAGTCTTAGCATAGAGGGTCTTTGATACCCAGCAAGGTATCAAAGCAGAAGCTCAGACTCATAGCCACACTTTGAGCAGAGTGCAGGGAATCTTAGGAAAGAAAGGAGAGATAGAAAGCCCTGGACAGGTCAGAAACTCTACAAGTATAGCAACAGAACTAAATAATCTGGACCCGGGGGTCTTTTCTGAGACTGATACTCCAGACAAGCAGCATGCATGGAGAAAACCTAGAACCCCTGTACAGATGTAGCCCATGGCAGTTCAGTCTTCAAATGGGTTCCCTAGTAATGGGAACAGGAACTGTCTCTGACATGAAATCAGTTGCTGGTTCTTTGATCACCAACCCCTGATGAGGGAGCAGCCTTACAAAGCCACAGAGGAAGACAGTGCAGCCATTCCTAGTAAGACCTGATTTGCTAGGGTCAGAGGGAAGGGGAGGAGGACCTCCCCTATCAGTTGCCTGGGGGAGGGGTATGGGAGGAGATGAGGGAGGGAGTGTAGGATTGAGAGGGCATGAGGAAGGGGGTTATAGCTGGGATACAAAGTGAGCAAACTGTAATCAATAAAAAATAAATTAAACAAAGAAAGTCTTGAGGAAGGACTATTCCTAATTGTCTTAGAAAGCGCCAGATAGCTTTCCAGAGTGGTTGTACCAGTTTACATTCCCACCAGCAGTGGAGGAGGATTCCCCTTTCTCCACAACCTCTCCAGCATGTGTTGTCACTTGAGTTTTTCATCTTGGCCATTCTGATGGGTGTAAGGTGATATCTCAGGGTTGTTTTGATTTGCATTTCCCTGATGGCTAATGAGGATGAGCATTTCTTTAAGTGTTTCTCTGCCATTCGATATTCCTCTACAGAGAATTCTCTGTTTAGCTCTCTTCCCCATTTTTTAATTGGATTACTTGGTTTGCTGCTTTTCAGCTTCTTTAGTTCTTTGTATATACTGGATATTAGTCCTCTGTCAGATAAAGGGTTAGTGAAGATTCTTTCCCAGTCTGTAGGAAGACGTTTTGTTTTGATGATGGTGTCCTTTGCTTTACAGAAGCTTTTCAGTTTCATGAGGTCCCATTTATTGATTGTTGCTCTTAGAGTCTGTGCTGTTGGTGTTCTGTTCAGGAAGTTGTCTCCTGTGCCAATGAGTTCTAGGCTGTTCCCCACTTTTTCTTCTAACAGCTTTAGAGTATCTGGTTTTATGTTGAGGTCTTTGATCCACTTGGACTTTAGTTTTGTGCAGGGTGATAAATATGGATCTATTTTCATTTTTCTGCATGTAGACATCCAGTTGGTCCAGCACCATTTGTTGAATAGTCCTTCCTCAAGACCCAGCTATACCACTGCTAGGTATATACCCAAAGCTTGCTCAAGTACACAAAAGGGATACTTGTTCAACCATGTTTATAGCAGCTTTATTTGTAATAGCCAGAACCTGGAAAAAACCCAGATGTCCATCAACGGAAGAATGGGTACAGAAATTATGGTATTTCTACACAGTGGAATACTACTCAGCAATCAAAAAGGAGGAAATCATGAAATTTGCAGGCAAATGGTGGGATCTAGAAAACATCATTCTGAGTGAAATATCCGAGAAGGAGAAAGACAAACACGGTATATACTCGCTTATATAGACCTATAAGATATGATAAACATAATGAAATCTATACACCTAAAAAAGATAATCAAGAGAGCGGACATGGGGTAAGATGATCAATCCTCGTTTAGAAAGACAGATGGGATGTGCATTGAACGTATGACAGGAGTCTACTGAGCGCATCTGAAAGCCTCTAACTAGCAGTGTTTTCAAAGCAAAGACTCATGACCAAACCTTTGTCAGAGTACAGGGAATCATAAGAAAGAAGAGGAGTTAGTCTGATGGGGAAAGGATAGGAGCTCCACAAAGACCAAATATGTCTGGGCACAGGGTCTTTTCTGAAGCTGACATTCAACCAAGGACCATGTATGGATATAACCTAGAACCTCCGCTCAGATGTAGCCCTTGGTACCTCAGTAACCAATTGGTTTCTCAAAGTGACGGGAACAAGGACTATTTCTAACAGGAACTCAATGAAGATACCTGATAAAACAGGATCAGATGAATGGGGGTAGGTCCCCCCCTATCAGTGGACTTGGAAAGGGGCACAGTGGTGATGAGGGAGGGAGGGAGGAACTGGGACGGAATGAGGGTTTGGGGCATGGCTGGGATACAGAATTAATAAAATGTAACTGATAAATATAAAATAAAATAAAATAAAATAAAATAAAATAAAATAAAATAAAATAAAAACAAAGAAAGTCCTAACACACACACACACACACAAAAGTATCCCAGAGGCTCAGACCCATGGACGAATACCAAAGCCTTCTCTCCATGGTGAGGCTAAGAGGTTTGGACAAGCCTTCCTCTGATCTAAATATGAATCTTGATAGTGTGTGGAGAAATGACCACAGTCTCCAATTGAAATTGACTAAATCTCTAACTTTGAGTTAGTTGTAAATCATCAACCTTGCCTCCTTATATATCTGTATATAAAAACCACACCTCTTTACATGGCCACATGCAACAAGATGCTGTCTGTTCAACTCTATATAATAGCAAAATGCTGCAATTTCTCTATCAGAGATTCTAGGCCACCCATTCCTAGCTTCTTCTGTGTCCACCTGTCTGTCTTCATTTCATTCCTTCATTTTCACAAATTAAAACCCAGTCCATGAAGCAATGCAAGGAAATGACATATTATTCTGCTAAAGTAATTAAGTAATAAATGATTTCTAATGACATAGGCTATAAACATATATCAATGTATCATTCAACTCGTCAGAGCAGATTCTTCTTGCAGTCACTCCTAACTAAAACAGAGACTGAAAACTAGACAATGTTTTGAGAGACTTGAACACTTATACCTAATTGAGATGTCTTCATCAAACCCCTCCCTTCAAGGCCCAGAAATCTATGTGAAAGAGAAGATGAAAGTATTTAAGAGACTGAGTGGATAAGTCCAATGAAATAACACTTTCTAGACAATACAGATATGATACATCTAAATTCACAAACTTAGATAGTATTAACAACATCCGTAAATGCACAAGACACCTGTAAGATGGAATCTCAGAGTCATTTTGATTTGTGTTTCTCTGATGGCTTATGACACTGAACATTTCCTCAAGTGCTTCTCAGCCATTAGATGTTCCTCTGTTGAGAACTCTGTTTCACCATGTACTTCATTCTTTAATTAGGTTATTTAGTTTGTTGTTCTTTAATTTATTGAGTTCTTTATTATTTTGCACAATAAATAAAATAAACCTCTATCAGATGTAGGGTTTGTGAAGATCTTTTCCCATGCTGTAAGCTGTAAGCTGTAGGTTTTAGCTCCTTTGTCAAAAATGAAGTGTCTATCGGTATGTGGGTTTATGTCTGGGTCTTCAATTTGATTCCACTGACCCACCAGTCTGTTTCTATGCCAGTACCATGCATTTTTAAATTCTGTTGTTCTTTAGTACAGCTTGAGATCAGGATTGACAGTACCTTCTGAAGATTTTTTATTGTACAGAAATCATTTAGCTAATCTTCTTTTTTTGTTTTTCCACATAAAGCTGAGAATTGTTCTTTCAAGGTCTGTAAAGAATTATGTTGGTGTTTTGATGGTAACAGCATTGAATATGTAGATTGCTTTTGGTAAGATGGTCACTGTTACAATGTTACAATCCTACCAATCCATAAGCATGAAGGATCTTTCCATCTTCTGGTATCTTTCTCATTTTCTTTCTCCAGAGATTTGAAGTTCTCATCATAAAGGTCTTTCACTTGCTTGGTTAGAATTACACAAATATATTTTATGGTTTGTTTGGTGTGTGTGTGTGTGTGTGGCTATTGTGAAGGATGTTTCCTTAATTTCTTTCTCAGCCTGATTGTACATTGTATAGAGGAGGGCTTATGATTTTTTGAGTCAGTTTTGTACCCAGCTATTATGCTGAAGATGTTTATTAGATCTAAAAGTTATTTCATGTATCAGAATGGCTAAGAGCAAAAATTCAATTGACAGCACATGCTGGCAAGGTTATAAAGAAAGTGGAACACTTCTCCATTGCTGGTGGGAGTAAAAACTTCTACAGCCACTTTGGAAATCAATTTGGTTTTTTCTCAGAAAACTGGGAACAGTTCTGTTTCAAGACCCGTCTATACCACTACTGAGCATATACCCAAAGATTCCCCATCATACAAGGACATTTGCTCAACTACATTCACAGTGGCTTTATTCATAATAGCCATAAATGGAAAAGAACCCAGATGTCCCTCAACAAAAGAATGGATAAAGATACTGTGGTACATTTACACAATGGAATACAATTCAGCTATTATAAGCAAGGACATAGTGAAACTTTCAGGTAAATGTGTGGACCTGGAAAAGAACATTCTGAGTTTGCCAGTCCAGAACCAAAGACTCACTTATAAACAGCTATATAGTACAGGGTAACCATACTATAGTTTACAGACCTGGAGAAGCTATGCAACAAGGAGCATCCTAAGAAAGATATTTAATTCTCATTCAGAAAGGCAAATAGAATAGACACCGGAGTGGTTGAAAAGAGAGAACAGGACAGGAGCCTACCAAAGATGTCCTCTGGAAGACTCCACCTAGCAGAGGATAGAAGCAGGTGCTGAGATTAACAGCCAAACTTTGGGCAGAGCTCAGTGAGTCTTATGGAAAGATGGGGGATAGAAGGACCTTGAGTGGACAGAAAAACCACAAGAAAGCCAAGAAAGTTAAAAATCTTGGACCAAGGGACCATGAGGAGACTGATGCACCAACCAAGGACCATGCATGGAGAGGACCTAGACCCCCAGCTTAGCTGTAGCGCATGGGCAGTTCAGTCTCCATGTGGGTTCCCTAGTAAATGGAGCAAGGGTTGTCTCTGAGATGGACACTGTTACATGCTTTATGGTTGCTTCCTTCCTAGTAGGGTAGCCTTGGGAATGTAAAGTAAATTAAAAACAAACAAACATAAAATTAAAAAAAAGTTTAATACATACAACATCCAAGCACAGAGAAGGCAGAATGGGCTTGATGTCCTATCACCATCAAAGAAGCTTTTTGCAATTGGTTGTCTCTGGGAAAAGGAAGATGAGTATTCTTCAATGGATTGACTCCAGGGTACGCTTCATTCTCAGAAGTAGTTAGCCAATCTGTTGTATTTTGATAATATTTTATTATTGATACATCTTTTAGTAATGCTGCAGTTAATCCTAAACAGCTGTATAACCAAAACACCACACAGAGACTAGGAATTATTTAATTAACCTAGAACACAAGGCTGGGCAATAGTTACTCCATCCTAACCCTCCCAGCCCACATAATTCCTACCATTCAAATTCACTCATTATACTTGCTTATAGTAATATCTTAGGTCTGGTTCATCTCTCCACCTCGTTCCAAGACCTCTCCTCCAGCTTCCACTCTCCCTGCTTCTGCTCCTCTTCTTCCTTCTACTCCTTCCTTTCTTCCTGCTTCCTTTCTCTCCTTCCACTCTGAGCCAGGATGTCCCACCCTATCCTCTCCATTGCTCAACATTGTGGCTGGTTGTTTTAATTGACAAATTGGAGAACAAATGGTGGCATGTTTACACAAACTTGAGACAGGTGATGCTTAGAATAAACATCACAATTGTATGTTCAGATTGAAACCAGATAGTGGGGGAGAGAAATCACCATTTGTATGAACAAGGGTAAGGTGCAAGCATTTCAAAAGAACATTATACCAATACCAATGTAAAGTGGACCCTATGTTTTTTCATTTGTTTGTTTATGTGTGTGTCTATTTGGAGAAGAGGAGGACTGTTGTTGTTAAGAAAGAAAAAGAACATGATCTTGGGTGGGTAGTGATAGAGAAGCATCTACGAGGAGATAGGGAGGAAAAAGAATCAAAATATATTCTATAAAAATTTAAAAATAAAAACTGATGACATTTTTACTGTCTAGGTAATAGATGTGAGGAATTTTTGATATATGAAAAATGTTTTTCTACCTTTAATAGGTTATAAAAAATGTGTGGTGGGGGAAGATACTTTGATCTAATGACCTACTTTCATAGGAATAAAATTGATGAGGATATTATGAAATTTCATATTATAACATTTATTTATTTAATAGCCAAAGCAGAATCAATGCAGATGGCTTAAAATTCTCACAAGGAATATCACTGGAAAATTCAGAAGTTGACTATTCATAATTCTGTGCATCATGTTTATTACATGTTAGAACTCAAAATCAAAAGTAGTGCCTTAAGGATATTATAAATGGCAAGTGGAAAGCACAAGTTAATGAATAATTCTAAGAGCAAATACAGACATTTACAGTACATGTTGAGTTATCAAATCTCTATACTAAAAATAATGTCTCTCTGGAGACAGATAACAGATGATGCCTGAGGTTCACTCCATATGAATGTGAATACTCACTGACTGAAAGTAGATTATGGTGCTAAATAGCATGCTGACTTGAAAAAGTTAAGCCAAATTAGACTAACCAGTGAAAAGGATATTATGTTGAGACAAGGGTAAAAACAAAACAAAACAAAAAACAAAATAGTTCAAGTAAATAAATTCTAAAACTTATATTAAAGAAAGTGAGAGTCTCAGAGTTGAATATTATATTCAGCAATAGGATTTTATATTTTAGATTTTATCTAATAAAATTGTTTTTGATTCACAATATTTCCATTTAAACAAGCTCAAGTTTATAGTAAAGAGATTTTCCTTTGCAGAGATTAATAATATAGTTACTTCTGTTTTAAAGTAATTTGAAATGCAAAGAAAGCAACTGAAAATATGCATATGACTTAAATACATTCAACTGTCCCAAACAAATCTTAGAGAAAAGAAATTTTAAGTAGACAAGTCAAAATTCAGTATTCATGCAGATTTATTTTTCTGTATCTTGATTGAATGTGAGTTGAAGGGTAACTTTTCTTTTTATTTATTTATTTATTACAGTTTATTCCCTTTGTATCCTACCTGTAACTCCCTTCCTCTTCCCTTCCCAACCCCACCCTCTCTCCCTCATCTCCACCCATGCCCCTCCCCCAGTCCACTGATAGGGGAGGTCCTCCTCCCCTTCCATCTGATCCTAGTCTATCAGGTCTCACCAGTAGTGTCTGCATTGTTTTCCTCTGTGGCCTGCTAAGGCTGCACACCCCTGAGGGGGAAAGTGATCAAAGAGCAGGCCAATCAGTTCATGTCAGAGACAGTTCCTGTTCCCATTACTAGGGAACCCACTTGCCACTGAGTTGTGCAGGGGTTCTATCTTCATGAATGGTCCATGGTTGGAGTATCAGTCTCAGAAATCATCTCTGTGTCCAGATTTTTTAGTTCTCTTGCTCTCCTTGTGGAGCTCCAGCTCCAGCTCCTTGTCCTCTCCAGGCCTCTTTTTCACACACACCCCTTCTTTCATAAGATTCCCTGCACTCTGTCCAAAGTTTGGTTATGAGTCTCAGCATCTGCTTTAATACTCTGCAGCGTAGAGTCTTCCAGAGGCCCTCTGTGGTAGACTCCTGTCCTGTTCCCTATTTTCTCTCTCTTCTGATGCCCACCTTCTTTGCTTTTCTGAGTGAGGATTGATCATCTTACTCAGAGTCTTCCCTGATTAGCTTCTTTAGGTGTACAGATTTTAGTATGTTTATTCTATATTATATATCTAATATCCACTTATGAGTGAGTATATGCCCTGTGTGTCTTTCTGCTTCTGGGATACCACACTCAGGATGATCTTTTCTAGGTCCCACCGTTTGCCTTCAAATTTCATGATCTAGGCACATCTTCTTTTGAGACTAGATAAGGCAGCCCAGTTAGAGGAAAGAGATCTGAAGGCAAGGAATATATTCAGAGACAAACTCTGTTTCCACTGACACACATGGTATATACTCACTTAAGTGGATATTAGACATATAATATAAGATAAAGATACTAAAATCTGTACAGCTAAAGATGCTAAGCAAGAAGGAGAGCCCTGGGTAAGATGATCAATACTCACACAGAAAGGCAAATGGGACAGACATAGTAAGAGGGAGAAAACAGGGAACCAGATGGGAGCCTACCACAGAGGGCCTTTGAAAGACTCTACCCAGCAAGGTATCAAAGCAGATACTGAGGCTCATAGCCAAATTTTGGGCAGAATACAGGGAATCTTATGAAAGAAGGGGACGATAGAAAGACCTAGAGGGGACCGGCATTACAGAAGGAGAGCAACAGAACCAAAAAAAAAAAAAAAAATCTGCACACAGGGATATTTTCTGAGACTGATACTCTAATAAAGGACATAGAACCCTTGCACCAAAGTAGCCCATGGCAGCTCAGTATCCAAATGGGTTCCCTCGTAATGGAAACAGGGATTGTCTCTGATATGAACTCAGTGGCTGGCTCTTTGATCACTTCCTCCTAAGAGGGGAGCAACCTTACAAGGCCAAAGAGGAAGACAATGCAGCCAGTCCTGATGAGACCTGACAGGCTAGGGTTAGAGGGAAGGGGAGGAGGACCTCCCCTATCAGTGGACTTGGGGAGGGGCATGGGAGGAGATGAAGGAGAGAGGGTGGGATTGGGAAGTGACAAGAAAGGGTGCTACAGTGGGGATACAAAGTGAATAAATAGTAATTTATTAAAAAATAAATAAATTTAAAAAATAAAATAGAAAGGAGTTAAATACATTACATATATTCAGAGGGTCTAGGTCTATACCATGTAGGCTCTTTGGTTGGTAGTACAATCTCTGCTTGGCAGTAGGTTTTCATGCAGTGCCCTTGACTCTTTTGGCTCCTTTATTCCTTTAATCCTGCTCTTCCACAGGATTCCCCAAATTCCACATAATGTTTGGCATTGTGTTTCTGCATCTGTTTTCATCAGTTTCTAGGTAAAGCCTCTCTGATGACAGTTATACTCTGCTCCCACCTGCAAGTGTAGCAAGGAATCATTAATAGTGAGGGATGGGCTTCCTCACTTGACATAGGGCTCAAGCTAGACCTGTCATTGGTTGGCCTGTCCCTCAAATTCTATTCCATCTTTTAACTTAAACACCTTGTAAGCAGGACAAATTGTGGGTCTCATTTTTTTTCTGGATAGGCTGGTGTCCCATTGCCATCATTGGAAATCTTACCTGGTTACAGGACATGGCTGCTTAAGGCTCCATATCATCCATTGCTAGGAGTCTTAGCTAGGATCACTCTCATAGTTTCCTGGGAGTTTCCATTTTCCCAGGTTACCAGCTCATAGCAGATCTTAACTCCCCTCCAATCCAGTTGTCTCTCACAGTACTCTCTCATGCTCCATCTTTCCCCTACCTCATCCCTCTTGTTTCCATCCCCATCCTCTCCTTCTCCATTTCCCCCACCCAGGCCCCTCCCTCTATCTATGTCCATGTCTAATCTATTTCTCTTTCTAAGTGAAATTCAAGCATCCCCCATTGGGTCCTCCTTGTTCCTTAGCTTTTTGGGCCTATGGTTTGTTACACAGTTGTCCTATACTTTATGCTTTTTATTTACTTATAAGTGAGTACACAGCATGTGTGTCTTTCTGGGTCTGGGTCACCTCACTCAGGATGATCTTTTCTAGTTCCAATCATTTGCCTGCAAATTTCATGATTTCCTTGTTTTAATAACAGAGCAATATTCTGTTGTGTAAATGTACCAGTTTCTTTATCCATTCTTCGGTTGAAGGACATGTAGGTTACTTTTATTTTCTGCCTCTTATGAATAAAGCTGCTGTGAACAAAACTGAGCATTTGTCCTTGTTGTAAGGTGGAGCATGTTTTGGGTATATGCTTAGGAGTGCTTTTGCTGGGTCTTGAGGTAAATCTATTCCCAATTTTCTGAGAAGCTGCCAAATTTATCTCCAAAGTAGTTGTACAAGTTTGTACTCCCACTAGCAATAGAGGAGTTTTGCCCTTTCTCCACATCCATTCCATAATGAAAGGTAGTTTGAGTGTTTGATCTTTGCCTTTTTGATGGGTATACAACAGAATCTCAGAATTGTTTTGATATATATTTTCCTGATGACTAAGGACATTAGACATTTCTTTAAGTGCTTCTCAGCCATTACAATTTCCTCTGTCGAGAATTATCTATTTAGATCTGTATTCCATTTTTAAACCGGATTATTTGGTTTATTTATATATTTTGAATGTCATACCTCTGTCAGTTCGTGAAACTTTTTCCCATTCTGTCAACTGATGATTTGTCCTTTTAATAGTGTCTTTGTCTTACAAAAGCTTTTCAGTTTCATGACATTCCACTTATTAATTGTTGATCTTAGAGCCTGAGCTGTTGGTGTTCTGTTCAGGAAGTAGTCTCCAGTATCAGTGCATTCAAGGATATCCCCTACTTTCTCTTTTATAAGATTTAGTGTATCTGTTTTTATTTTGAAGACTTTGATCCACTTGAACTTGAGTTTTGTGAAGAATGATAGATATGGATATCTTTTCATTCTTCATTCAGACATCCAGTAAGACTAACACAATTTCATCAATATTTTTTTTCCTTTTTCATTATATGGTTTTTGCTTCTTTGTCAAAAATCAAGTATACATAGTTGTGTGGATTTACTTCTTGTTCTTTAATTCAATTCCACTGATCAATGTGTCTGTTTTTATGCCACTACCATGCATGTTTATGACTATTGCTCAATAATACAGTTTGAAATCAAACATGACCTCCATAAGAACTTCTATTATACAGGATTGTTTTAATTTTCATGGAGAAAATTTTAAGAGAAAGAATATCTTTTAAGCAATCATTCACTATTTAGTAAAATAGTACAGACTGAGTAGCATATAAGTATGTGTATATATATGCCAGAGATATTTATACATATATAAATTTATATATAAGTATATATAGTACATATATATGTATACATACATGTATATACACACACAAACACACATGCACACACACACACACACACACACACACACACACACACACACACACATAAGCCAGAGAACATTTCTAAAGGCAATGAAACTCATAAAAACATATCCACAGTTTCAGAGTCTGTTAAGGGTTAGTGAGGGTCATGCCATTTTTTAAGTTTCTCCAATTTGAGTTATTTTTCTGTATTCCCTTCTGTCAGGCCATTTCATTCCCTGCCTCATGTAGAAGATCATTTTCTATTATTCCTCTTTAACACTTTATACAGCTGATTTTTTAAGAATTTTATATGGAAGCCTACTATTACAAAAGTTTTCTAGTATATATGCATACAGAGAGAAGAGAAGAATTTAGATGGAGATATCTAACAATGGAGCAACATTTTCCCTTCTAGATTCTGAGCTACAGGATGAAGAATAAAAAACCCTAGTGCCAAGAAACAGTTGTCTCTTTTTGATGTGTTGACCAGTGAGATTCTGTAGTCCCCATGAATCAAAGGCTTTTTATTTCTTATGCTCCCAGTGGACCACAAGAACTTGATGGTTATTATTCTATTGGCAAAAATGCTTGAATTACAGAACATAGGGAAATTAAGTGGGTACTTACCAGAAATCTCTACTTGCTATCATTCCAGCATTTCAAAATGTTGAAAGGATATATGAAAGGTACTGGAGGAAAATAGTATTCTTTAACCTTACCCTGTGGTTAGTCATGCCCACAGGCCATAGGGGATAACCTCTCCCATCACTTTGCTAAATGATCATAGTATCAAATTGACCCCAAACAACTACCTGCTATCTCAATAGATTCATTCACATTGCAACTCTTATCAATGAAGTTTCTACTTACAGTAAAATGCAACTATCACAAAAATACAGTCAACATGAAGATGATAAATGTCTTCTGTGTAAACAGTTTCAAACTGGTTGTTCATAAATCATTATCCATCCCTGTCTAAGGCATTGCTCAGTGATCTTTGAAGAAGAAGAGACAGAAAGATTTTAAGTTCAATAAATTGAGAAAAACTACAAGGAAATGATATTTTCCAAAACAGATCAGGAAAGTTGTATGTTTGTACTTACAGTAGTGGCAATAACATGCAGAACATACAACAAGCTATGAATTTCCATTCTTAGCTACAGATTTATTGGAAATTTATAATTTCTAGGAAAGAGACAGTAGCTTTTTTTTTTTTTAAGGATATTGCTGCTTTGTTGGCAATAGAAAAGCTACCCATGCAAGAGTATTTGATCAGGTTGGGGGATAGGTAAAGTGGGATGGATTTGGAGTAGTTGTAGAAAGATGAGTTATAGTTATTATTATTTATCACCTTTATTTATATTAATCAAAATAGTTTGTGTGAATAAATAAAACTGAGATAAATAATAAACAAACAAATAAATAAACAAATTACCATGAAGCAAACCAGTAACAACAAAAACAATACACCTGACAAAAAAGGTTGGAGAGAATTTAGGGAAAGGGAAACCTTCCTAGTTCATTTGGGGGAGAGGAGATGCAAATTGGGGCAGCTTTTCTGAAAATCAATAGAGAGAATACAAAGAGAAATCTAAAAATAAATATACTATTTGACCCAGATATACCACTCTTTGACATGTACCTCAAATCCTCGAGCCCCTATTAATAATGAGTTGTAAAGCAATGTTAATTGTTGTTCTATTCATGTTACCTGATAAATAGAAACAACTTAAATATCGTTCAGCTGATAAATGCATAAAGAAAATAGTGTACAGGTTAAAAATAGAAGCTTCCGATGAATGTGTGGAACTAGAAAGGTTGTATTTAGTGAGGTAATGTAGACATAGAAAGACAAACTCCTCTTGTTCCTTCTCTTCTGTGGTTTCAAGCTTTACATCTTCAGATATAAGTGTACTACTTAACCCTCATCAAAGATGCTTCACTTATAGGAAATTGAAATCACCACAGTAAACCACAGGTCACAATATAGACATCAACAGATTGTGCTGAATCCAACCCCAGTGCATACACTGAAAACACAACACCTGCATCTAAAGCTCAGGGAATGTTCTTGAAGAAGGAGCAGAAGGATTGTAAGAATGAGATGCCCAGAAAATCTGCTGTCAGTTTATGTCTCCTATAATCTAACAGGGAAGCTATACTTATGATAGTTCAATAATATGAGTGAGTAGGTAAGACCTGAAAAATGATATTAGAAATGCAAAAGCAAAATGGGAAAAGACTGATAGGGTGATACCCCTACTCAAAGAAGACAGACAACTAGTGACTACTGAAAAAGAAATTAGCATTTCCCAGGGAGGAACTTCCCAGTTGGTCTTTTAAACCTATATTGTCACCACAGAAGTCAAGACTCACAAGTTGCAGTAAACAGACTCTGCAAGATACCTGTGTTTGTGTGTGTGTGTGTGTGTGTTTTCAGAGGAAAATGATATAATTATATATCATTTTAATAACTGAATTTTTAAAAGAAAAGTACATTCACATCATGTACTACTTAATGGTTGGTGACAGATAGATCTTCAGAGTTCTACCATTTCTCTCACTTTCTGTGAATTTGAAAATTATGTTTTAAAATGCATAATTATCTTGTTTCCTGGATTTTGTGTAGTTTAACAATTTTAAGAACCATATGCTAGAAATTTTGGTCTTATAATTAAATGCTTAGATTTAATTTTTGTGATATTCTTTTATTTTCTCCAGTTTATTTCTCTCACTTCCCGTCTTTTATGTGATGTGCTAGCTCCATATTACAAAAAATATGTCTGCATCCCTTACATCACTATTATTTTCATTTTATAAAACCATATATTAAAATAAAGTTACCTTAATTATTTATTCAGCATTGACCTAATAGGTAAAATTAAATAAAAGAGAAGGGAGAGAAAGATGAGCTGAGTTTTATTATTTACAATTCTAAGTGATATAAATTCTTAATACTGCTCATGAATGAGAATGTTCCTATGTTCTCCAGACAAACTTAGTTTCTCTTAGCAATCACAATATTTCTTTTATATGTGTTTAAGTTGATTTGGATTAGCATTCCCAAGACTCTCTGGACTCATGTTATCACATCTTATTTCTTAGTAGCTGTGTTAAAAATCACATTTTCTTTGTTGGTCTCCTTGTGGGGCTCCTGTACACTCCATGTCCCTCTGTTCCTAACCCGCTTTTCTTTCATAAGACTCCCTGAGCTCTGCCCAAAGTTTGGCTGTGAGTTACAGCATCTGCTTAGATTCCCTTTTGGGTGGAACCTTTCAGAAGACCCTCTGTAGTAGGTTCCCATCCTGTTTCCTCTCTTTCAGCACTTCTGGTGTCTATCCTGTTTGCCATTTTGAATGAGATTTAAACATCCTCCCTAGGGTCCTCCTTAGTGTTCAGCTTCTTTAGGTCTGTAGGTGGCTATCCTATATGTACAGCTAATATCTGCTTATAAGTGAGTGTACACCATGCCTGTCTTTCTGTTTCTGGGTTACCTCACTCTGGATGATCTCTTCTAGTTCCATCCATTTGTGTGCAAATTATATGAGTTTGCACCAACGGAGGACCATGCATAGAGAGGACCTAGACCTTCTGCTCAGATGTGGCCAATTGGCAGCTCAGTCTCCATGTGGTTCTCCAAGTGAGGGGAGCAGGGACTGCCTCTATCATGAACTCCATTGACTACTCTTAGATCACTAGCCCCTCGTGATGCTTTCTTGCAAGGCGACTGAGGAAGAGGATCCAGGAAGTCTTGATGAGTCTTAACAAGATATGGGCACATGGCAATGGTGCAGAACTCCCCCATTCAGTGGACAAGGTAAAGGGGAAAGGGGAGAAGAGGGAGGGAGGCTGGGTGTGGTGAGAGTTGAGGGAGGGGGCTTCAATTGGGATATATAATGAATAAATTGTGAAGAAATAAAATAAAAATAAAAAACATCAAAAAATCACATTTTCTCCTTCCCTATACATTTCTAATATTTTTCTTACTGTGCTGTAAACAATTAAATCACATGTAAAAGCCACTGAATAGTAACTGAAGAGCCATCTCTACTACACACAATTTAAAACTGAAAATGTACAGTTAACTTTACTGACTAATTTGGCTAGACAGTATCCTAAGGCATCAACACCATTCAACACTTTCAGGATGTCTGACAAAGCAGTAGTGTCCTCATTGGCATTCAGAGAAAGCCTGCATTTTTTACTACTATTATCATTTATTACATTTATTCAATTTGTATCACAGCTGTGGCCTGCTCCCTCGTTCCCTCCTAAGCCCACCTTCCCTCCCTCTTCTCCCCCTATGGCCCTCCCTTAGTCCACTGATAGGGGAGGTCCTCTACACCTTCCATTTGACGCTAGCTTATCAGGTCTCATCAGGACTGGCTGCATTGTTCACCTCTGTGGCCTGGCAAGGCCTACACCCTCATGGGGAGAGGTTGTCAAAGAGCCTGCCACTGGGTTCATGTCAAAGACAGAATAAAGTATGCCAGAAGCAGAAAGACATACACGGTATATACTCACTTATAAGTGGATACTAAACCTATTATATAGGATAAACATGCTAAAATCTGCAAGCTTAAAGAAGCTAAGCAAGAAGGAGGACCCTGGGTAAGATGATCAATCCTCACTCAGAAAGACAAACAGGATGAACACTGGAAGAGGGAGAAAACAGCGAACAGACAGGAGCCTATCACAAAGGGTCTCTGAAAGTCTCTACCCAGCAGTGTATCAAAGCAGAAACTGAGACTCATAACCAAACTTTGGGCAGAGTGCACGGAATTCTATGAAAGAAGGGGAGATAGTAAGACCTGGAGAGGACAAGAGCTCCACAAGCATAGCAACAGAACCAAAATATCTGGGCACAGGCGTCTTTTCTGAAACTGATACTCCAACCAAGGACCATTCATGGATATTACCTAGAACCCCTGCTCAGATGTAGCCCATGGCAGCTTAGTTATGCATTCTTGATTTTCAGTGAAGAAAGAGGAGGCTCTTAAAAATTCAGCGACAGTTTAAGTGTTTCTGACTTAGGACTCTTAATTTGACATTAGTTGTTTGTTTGTTTTTTGCACAATATATACTTATTATGAGATCTATAATACTTGGTTGTTTCCAAAGACACTTGATACCATTAAATTCAAGAGAAACACAAAGACCTTCATGAATGTATATATGTACAATGCCATTGATTGCATGAGAATTACCCAGGTTTACACATAAAGCCTGCTTAAAATAAGAGATTAAAGAAAATCATACCTAATACATAATCCAGGTACCTTGTCAATATATGTTCAATGCTAGTAACTAAATAACATTAGATTAGTAATGAACTGGGCTACTTAATATTTTTTATTGTCATTGGTAAATAACAGAGAAGTTGGGGGAGGAAAAACATCACTAAAAGGCAGTGAATCAGAAAAAAGGAAAATAAAAATACAGTTTCAAGTTGTAGTCTCATGCCTGAAAAATGCACTCATCTGTAAAGCCCATCAGTGTCTCAGTCATTAAGAAACCGATTGTCTGTCCTAATTTCTGTCCCACTGACCTAAATTTTGTGATAAATCTTCACAATATATTTGGTTAATGGCTTTTAGTTCATTCTATTCCTCCGTAAGACTTAATGAGCTCATACACAATGCATGATCTTAAAAGTTGCCTAAGAATGATTCCAAATGATATCAGTGAGACCCAGTTGTGTGTGTGTTTTTTTTTTTTTTTTGCTAACAAAATCATCCTCTTTTAAACAAGACATTATTTATGCTTCTTTTGAAACTGAAGTGACTTGAAATCCAAGCTTTATCAGACAGAACAATGTATCCAGTAACTGAAACAACAAATCTTTCAAAGTATTTTAGTAACCCCTAAATGGAATAGATTTGCTTATACAGTGTCCTGCAAGATCTGCTGTTTAAGATGTGATAACATATGTGGAGAAGTTAGATCACCAGTGTTTTCATAGTTTATGTTCCCAAGAGCATATAATACATGTGTGGGGTAAATTGTTTGAACATTCACACTTATTAGATTTTTATAGAGTAATATTTCTGCAGTTAGTGCATGGTTATTTCTTAAATGTCACTCTAATCTTTGCCTGTCTTGCATTTAAATCAAACTGTGACTATCAAGCCATAATAATAATAGAAAATATGATCCCATATACTATGATACCAGCTTTTAGATAAATTTTGAGTAGATATGTATGTCAATATAAATATGTAACAATGGTGCAATTATGACATCTATGAACCATAAAAATGACCAGAATGGTATAGTAACCCTATGGGTGCATTTGTGTCCAGCATACCATGGCAATAAACAACAGCTCTCCAACTGGACTTAAGAATCACTTAAAATAGGGCAATATTATGGCTGGTATTGAAAACCTAGCCAACTACACAAGGTTAGTGAAGTTATGGATCTTAGGGGAGAATCTACAACTGCCAGTTCACTAAATAAGTGTAATCTCTAACTGAATTAAAAAAAAATATATTCATATTCTCACAGGCAAGTGTTTTCCTCACCCTCTGTGAGGGAAATTGCTTTTTTAAACACAGAGAGATACATAGAGAAGAAAGGAAAAAATAAAAATGTGAAGTTGTGGATGTCAGTCTGGATTGATACATAGTCAAACAACGCCCACTGTTGGCACACTGCAAAAGAAAGGGTGGAAAGACTGTAAGAGCAGGAACAATAAGTTTGCTGTGAGACTATCTTATAGTAATTTCAAGAGCTATACACATAAAGTCTCACCAACATGACTACGTAAATACATGCTAATGTGGATGAAGGAAAGTCTTGGAGCCCTCAACCTCTATCCAATTACTTCAGAAAACTAAGCAATACCAAGATTTAGAGAAGTAGTTCCCTAAGGAAGAGGCCACGAAATACTGAATGTTAACCCTGAAAACATATCCATACAAGTAGCACCATTCATAGAGGGCAGACAGAAATGTGTGTGTGCATGCATGTCTGCTCACGTGTGTGTGTGTGTGTGTGTGTGTGTGTGTGTGTGTGTGTAAACAATTAATGAAATATAGAGGCCATGAATTTGAAAAATGAACAACATAGAGTACATAAGAAAGTATTAAGGAAGGTAAAAAATGAAGGAGGGAATGATGTAACCATATTATTTCCTCCAAGATATAAGCTATAATACATGCTTAAATTATAACATTTGGAAATAGCTTCATGTAAGACTGACTTTTCTAAAAGTCACTGTTACCTGTACTTATTGTAGGGTACTTTTCATCTCAGATAACAATAAATTAGTTTACAAACTTATGTTCTAATTCTCATTATTCCGGCAATTCTGTTCAATAGAATTTTCACATACACTGAAGTAGCAAATAATGTATCATTTATCCTAAAGAGAAATCAAGCTGGATACTTTAACTCTGCATACATTTTTCCAATTATTCAAGATGTGACACTTTTACATGAGTATTCATGCAGAAAAACAAATATTTTAATAAATAGTTAAAATAATTACTTTCATTGAATCATCAAAAATAAGCTACTCTCCCAATCTGTAGGCAGTTGTTTTGTTCTGAATAGTGTCCTTTGCTTTACAGAAGTTTTTCAGTTTCCTGAGGTCCCATTTATTGATTGTTTCTCTTACAGTTGTTCCGTTCGGGAAATTGTCTCCTGTGCCAAGATCTTCACCAACCCTATATCTGACAGAAAGCAAATATACAGAATATATAAAGGAATCAAGAAGTTAAAAAGCAACAAATCAAGTAATCCAATTAAAAAATGGGGTACAGAGCTATCCAGAAAATTCTCAATAGAGGAATATCGAATGGCAAAGAAACACTTAAAGAAATGTTCAACATCCTTACTCATCAGGGAAATGCAAATAAAAACAACCCTAAGATTTCACCTTACACCCATCAGAATG
>REGO01000372.1:977893-1001585 GCA_010120015.1 Rhombomys opimus
AACTGTTTCTCAAGCAAATGGTTCCAGAAAACAAGCTGGAGTAGCCATCCTAATATCTAATAAAATAGACTTTCAACCCAAGTTAATCAAAAAAGATAAGGAGGGCCACTATATTCTCATCAAAGAAAAAATCCATCAAGAGGACATCATAATCCTGAATATCTATGCCCCAAATATAAGAGCACCAACATTCGTAATTGAAACATTATTAAAGCTTAAATCATACATCGATCCTAATACCTTAATAGTGGGAGACTTCAACACTCCACCTCACCAGGGGACAGATCAACTAGACAGACACCAAATAGAGAAATAAAAGCACTCACAGAATCCCTAAATCAAATGGACCTAATAGACGTCTACATACATATGTGTGTGTGTGTTTGTGTGTGCACACATGGGTGTGTGCACTCACAACTATCATGAATTAGAGAGGGAGTGAGGAAACTCTGAAGGGCCAAAAAGAGAGAAGTTAAATGATGTAAATATAATATTTATATATAAAATTCTCAAAACTGTTTTAATTAAAACCAGCTGTCTCCCCTAGCAGTGGACTTGGGGAGAGGCATTAGAGGAGATGAAGGAGAGAGGGTGGGACTGGGAGGGGATGAAGAAGGGGGATGCTACAGTTGGGATACAAAGTAAATAAACAATAATTTATTAAAAAAATAAATAAATTTAAAAATGGTATTTGGACAGTGGAAAAAAGTTGTCTCATTCTGAAACTGGGACTGGAGAGTGTAAGACAGTTCACTGATTTTCAAATACTGCCTGCATCTGTGTAAATGACTCTGAGATCATCATGAGTTCTTTTTTCTTTTTTTTTACAAAATAAAACATTTAACTGGGGCTGGCTTACAGTTTCAGAGACTTAGTCCATTATCCTTACGGTGTGATGCATGGTGCTGAAGCAGTAGCTTTGAGCAATAGTTTGACCAGCAAGCAGAGGGGAAGAGAGAAAGAAACTCTGGGCCTGATGTGGGCTTTTGAAATTCTTGAAGTCCATTCCCCCAATGACACAGTTTCTCCAACAAGGCAACATCTCATAATGCTTTTAATCCTTCCAAAAGTTCGACTCCCTGGTACTAAGCATTCAAATATATAAATCTGTGGGCCCATTCTTATTCAAACCACCACAGTCTTAAAAACAAGGAAAGCCCTGTTCCTTGCAATAGGTGTGGTTAAACCTGTAGTGCTTTAGGGGTCAGCATGAGTTCTAATCCACCTATGAGTATAAAAATTTTACAGTTCATGAATATTATATTATCTCTTCACTATTTTTACCATGAATGTTCTTATTATTTTATCCTTAAGACTGATTTTGTAGCTTTAGTTTATCTTACAAAAGTTTGTAAATGGGCACCAAGGAAAAATTAACCATTATTCAATTTATTCAGGTCCCAACTTAATCTTTATCCAAATATTTTATCACAAAGAAGAGTCCCTTATCATTTTTTCCAGGTTCACAGATACTGAGATATTATTTGTGTGATTTTTCTTTTTTTGATGCCAAGGAGTATGAATCCTAGCAAAGGGAGCAAAAATTTTATATATGTGGCCGATTTAGAGTTTTCATCTACACAAATAAAATGTTTCTATCCTCAGGTTTTTACAATCTAGATTTAATCATAAGTAAGAATTCAAAAGGCCAGGTTTTAAAGATAATGCTAAGTGTATATACCCATTCATTCCTATAAATTTGGTTTATAAAAATCCATTACTAGGGAATTGCCATGCTTGATCAGAAGTAGAAGTATGAAATACCAGGTTTATGAACACAGCATTGTATATTCATCTTACAGATAATTGTTATTTTTGTTTAATTGTGGAAGTAAGGAAATGGTCCAGAAACATCCTCATACACAAACCAACCATCTACTCTAATGAGAACACAATATTGGCATTTACTTAAATGGCCTAGAATAAGAGAATATATTGACATATCTAGGATTATAGGACTGATTCTGTATTAGGGACTAAATGTAAGCCTATATTCTGGGTATAATGTTGCTTTCCTGAACCTACAGTTTTTTGTTTTGTTTTTACAGGAAGTTGAAATCATGTAGATTGATGGAATATATAATCTTTTTCATTGTAGCCATGATCATGCATTTGTAAGCCAATTAGTGAGTGAAACAACTAACATACAATATTCACTTGTATAGGGGAATTTGTTGAGTCTGTGTACAAAGAAATAGAAGTCTCTGTTTCTTTTATTAACTATAGTATGTTATCATTATTTCTGGGTACATAACAGAATTTGAAACACATCACAAAATAGTTTGTAATTGCCAAACTATTAAATTTTACACAGCATATTTATGTACTTGCTCTGTTCTTCCTAAGATATAGATGAAAAAAAAAAAAAATCCAGCATAGCAGAGTTGTCAGTTATCAAATTTGGCTCACCACTTAATTCCGGAGCTGACATTCACATCCTGTTAGAAAATGGGAAATGGCAAGTCCTGGTTTTTGAACTGTACTTTTAACTACTGTGATTTACTACCTCTCTTTTGAAATATTGGATTTTTTGATGAAGTAGAACAGTGACAGAAGATATTTTATGGCTTGAAATTTTTGTGAAACTCCATAGAAGTCCTGAGGGTACTCAAAACTGTGGCTGTATTGATATCATGTTTTGTTTTGTTTTTTTTAAAGATAGTTAAGGGAGTTTGGATGAACTTTTGAAATTTTCCACAGGCAGAAAGCACTAGAGAGACAAAAAATGAAATTTAAAACTTGCTACGGAGAGTAAACAAGAGAAAACAATCTAAGGCATGAGTTAGGGCTCATGTACAGCCAACATAAAGTAGGAAATATAAAATACAGCTGTGTGGAATTAACAACGCAAACTACACCTACTTTTCAGAGCCACATGACTAGATTACATTTACGTGTATTTTATAGAGGATTGATAAATTCATATTTTAAGGTCTAATATTCAGAAAAAACACGAATAGAATTTAGAGATAATATTGTAAAGAAAAGAAAACAGATAATAAGACCACATATACTAGTAAACAAGCAATTATAATCATAAAATATGTAAATTAATAGTCATTAATATGATAACAAAAAAGCCTAAATTGTAAAAAGAAATAATTATTTAAAAGGATCCACACCATGCTATCATTTCTGAAAAGCAGGACAATCAAAATAAAGACTTCAATATGTAGAATTAAGTGAATTAGCTAAAAGAAAAATCATAAAATAATAAGCAGATAATTATGAACCATTAAAGCAAAAGCACATGTTTACATTACACAGAAAGGAAGGAAGAGAGAGAGAGAAAGAGTGAGAGATAACTTAAAGAAACATTAAAGTTCAGAGAATAGAAATTTATGTAACTGGCAAATCATAAATCCACATATCCAAAAAAAGTTACTCAGACCCAAGTGTTGGTATAATGTTCTTTTAAAATGTATACGCCTTACCCTTCTTAATTCAAATGCTGATTTCCCCACCCCCAACTGCCTGGTTTCAATCCATATTGCATTGTGATACTCATTATAAGCATCCTGTCTCAACTCTTGTGTAAACAGGACAAAATAAAGCAACTAGATACAATCTTGTGCAATGGGAGGAGCCAGAGGACAGGAAAGAGGGGAGGAGCCAGAAGGCAGGAGATGAGTGGGAGGAGAAGGGGTAAGGGAAGAGCAAGGAGAGAGAGCTGGAGGAGAGAGCTTGGAGGACTTGGAGCATGAACTAGACCTAAGATTTCACAAAAAGCAAGTATAATGTGGGAAATGTAAATGTTAGGAAAATGAGAGCATGGAGGTTTAGGAGGGAGTAAATATTGGCCAGCATTCTCTTCTAGGTTAACTAAAAACCGAGTCTCTGTGTGGTGATTTGGTTATACAGCTGTTTAAGATTAACAGCAAGCTTTACCAGAAGATAAACCAGTAGTAAATATTAATCGTCTCTTACAACACCCAAGTTAAATAAGTAAAAGGAAGACAAATCTTAAACTATTATATACATGTATATATATATATATATATATATATACATATATATACTTATGCACACATATTTTGTAAGTATGCTTCTATAATTAATCTAATATATAATATTTTAATGCAACTCAAATAAAAAAACAACCCAAATTTTTACAGACCTTGAAAGAACAATTGTCAATTTCATGTAGAAAAACGAAAAACCAGAATAGCTAAAATGATCCTGTACAATAACAGATCTTCTGGAGGTAAAGGTAACTCCATCACTGAACTTAAGCTGTACTACAGAGCAATAGTAATAAAAACCACATGCTAATAGCATAGACACATACTGGTGGATCAATGGAAGCAGATAGAAGACCCAGAAATAAACCCACACACTTATGGACACTTGACTTTTGAAAAAGAAGCAAAAGAAAAAAAAAGAAAAAAGAAAAGAAAGATAGCATTTTCAACAAATGGTGCTGGTCTAACTGTATGTCTACATGTAGAAAAATGCAAATAGACCCATATCTATCACCCTGAGCAAATCTAAAGTCCAAGTGGAACAAACACCTCAGCATAAAACCAGACACACTAAACTTGTTAGAAGAGAAAGTGTGGAAGAGCCCAGAACTCATTACCACAGGAGACAACTTTCTGAACAAAACATCAACACTTAGATCAACAATCAATAAATGGGACCTCATGAAACTGAAAAGCTTCTGTAAAGCAAAAGACACTGTCATCAGAACAAAACGACAGCCTACAGACTGGGAAAGGATCTTCACCAACCCTATATCTGACAGAGGGCTAATATTCAGAATATATAAAGAACTCAAGAAGCTAAAAAGCAACAAATCAAGTAATCCAATTGAAAATGAGGTACAGAATCAAACAGAGAATTCTCAATAGGACAACCTTCTTTTCTTTTTTATTGATTTTTTCAAATTAATCACAGGTTATTTACTTTGTATCCCAGCTGTAGCTCCCTTTCTTATTCCCTCTCAATCCCACCATCCCTCCCTCATTTCCTTCCTGACCTTTTCCAAGTCCACTAGAGAGACTTTTAAACTGGCCCATGAGCAAAAGACAGCCTCCTGTGGGCAGACCTGAGACTTCCATAACAAACTGGCTGCTGCTGGTAGAGTTTAACTGAGAGCTAAACAAGCATGGCTCCTTTATACTGTGGCAGGCTCAACTGGCTCAGCTCCACAGCCATGGCAGGAAAGAAAGGAACTGGAGGCAATCAAACCTCTAGTCAGAGTTTGGCCTAAACTGCATCTAAAATAAATTGCCATAAAATAAATTGCCATGGCAGAGGGTGTTTTAATTCCCCTTGGCTTCATTTTGTCTGTCATATTTATGGATCTGATTGCAATATATTTAATGTTGTTGGTTCTTCTCCATACCTTCTCCAAGAAAGTTGAAGGAGAAAATGGGGAAAAAGCCAAGGATTGGGGTACTAAGTTACAGACAAGAAAAGGGCACTCTTCCTAATAATTAGATTAATAATAGCTAAAATTCAAAGCTCTCTGGCTGCAAGATACTTGTCAGCTTTTTCTGGTAAGGGTCCACCAATTCACTAAAACACAAATAAAAATAACTAACTGGGCCTTTTTTGTTACAGCGCAAATTGGTACAACTGACTTCAAACTTAAAATTTTATTGCCTCTTTGTTTGATTTTCATTTAAAGGCTTTGAGTTACAATGATACTGATTTGAAAATACATACATGCATACATACAAATATATGTATATATCTTTGAACAAGTTGATGAAGTCACATGCCTTTCTTCCCAGCACAAAGTAAAAAGAAACAGGCAAGTCTGTGAGTTCTGGATCAAGCTAATTTACATAAGAAAAACCAGGATGGCAACTCCTGGTGTTTATAAACTTAACAGATAATCTAAGATTCAAAATGACAAATTTTTTTTTCATAATAATAGATGTTATGTTCTTACTGTTCTAAAGATTGAATTCACATATATTTTAGGTTTATGTAAAGAAAGTTAAATGTCACATTGCTCTGGAAACTGCCTTATCCTTTTAAACATGAGACACTTCATGGGGGAAAAGTATTGTTAATGCCTATGTAAAAAAGACACAAGAGGCTTAAAGATGGCAAAGTAGAAGCCAATCAAGTTTAGTCCTAAAAACTCAAAAATTATATTCTTAAAAACCAAAAATGTCCATCCCATACCAAAAATGGGGGAAAGCCAAAAATAGCTAAAACCAATGTAAAAACCCAGATACAAGATGCCTGGGATGTACTTAAATGCTAAGGGTAAGAGAGTTTATATGCTAATGCTAAGAGAGTTTAAATAAAGTTGTACTATAAAGGCATAACTGTCCACTCTCTATAAAAAAGGGGCAAGCCAAAAAAAAAAAAATACCCACTATCAATGTAAAGTCCAGGTACAAGATGCCTACGATATACTTAAATGCTAAGGGGAAGAGAGTTTATATGCTAATGCTAAGAGAGTTTAAAATCCAGGTACAATATGCCTAGGGTATGCTTAAATGCTAAAGGTAAGAGGGAGTTTAAATAAAGTTTGGCTAGAAAGGCATAACTACCCATTCTACATAAATAAGGGGATAGGACAAATAGCTACGACATATATAAAAATCTAGTGCTAAACCTCAAAACAGGTACAAGATGCCTTCAGTATGCTTATATTCTAAATTAAAAAGGAGTTTATATAAAGTTCACTTAAAACATTTGTTTTCTATTGCTCAAGGCAACCAGCTTGTCTCTCTAAAGGGAGGCTTCTCTAGGGAAATAAGTAGTCACTTGGCCTCATACAACAGGCATGCAAGAGCCCAAAAAAGATGTTTTAATCTATCCAACCGTGTTTTGATTTCAACATGAAAAAGATTGTATTTTCAATAAAAATGGTAACTTATATTGCTCTTATCCCTTTACATGGGAACAACTCTAAAACTGAGACATGTAATATGTCTCCAAAACTCCAACAATCTTGCATGTTCCAGCATTCTGCTTGTTCCTGCCTCAACTGCTTCAGTTGCTGTTTCTCATCAAAGCCTGCTCCCAAAAGAACTTTAAAGAAAGCTACTAATATTAATTGGTCCAGCATTTTAGACTGTTCCAAAAAGGACTTTTATTAAGCCTGAAATTTCTCAATATTCAAAGACTGGACCTCAAATGTGTTATTGCTTGCTTAATTAACCATTTTTTCCCAATTTTATTTGGGCCACCAACAGGATTTCTACATGTCCAAAATGTCAGCTAGAAGAAATCCATAAGAACAGCATCCAATTTTCCTTAAAGGGGGTTAGGTATGTTTTTGGTTGTTTGCAATGGTTACGAAATTTTATTGTCATTGGGAGATATTTATTGTTATTGGTCTTATTCAAAATGAAACAAGGAATATACAGGGATATCTTATAGGAATAGAAAAAAAAGGTAGCTTATTGAATCTACTCAATTTAAGATTTTATTTGTTATTCCCAAATAAGGTTAATTTTAATTCTGGTATAGGATTTTGCATATTGAAGCAAAAATAAGTCTATTTTTAATACATTGGTATAAGCTTTAGTATATTTATAGAAAGTGAAGGTTACGTCTAATACTTTCAAACAGCTTTTAAAAATGGGTTAAGGTATTAGGTAATACAAGTTATTTGCTAGTTATTGAACTCATAGTCATGTCAGACACTAGACTAATTTATCACAGGAGTATACATTCTAGGTTTAACAGATAGAAGTGATTTTGTAAACAGATCTATTACATAAAGATATGTAGTCTTCAAAAACTTCAGAGAACTACAGAATATAGCATTTAAAAATGTTCTTATTATTTTAAAGATTCTTTGACAACGAGACAAGTCATTTCCTGGCAGCACCCCACCTATATGAAAGAAGATAATGAGCATTGAAGAACCTCCATATGGAGATGGCTTCAAATTTGGCAACAAGCCACTCAGGTAAAGCAAATACCCTCTCTTCACAACAGAAAAATTCTGCCAAAAACGGGGAAAATTAAATGCAGGACAAGTCACCTGCTGAACTCTGCCAAGACAGGGTAAGCAAGTCCTAACTACTTTCTGTCTAACATATATGTCTGTCAAATATTCTGAGCCAGAAGGCTGAAGATGATGCTCCAATGTTACAGAAAGTTATGGCTGACTGTTCAGGCAGCAAACTGTTTCTGTCATTTTTTTTTTTTAATTTTGGAAGCTGCTAACATGTACTTCCTATTTACTCAAGTAACTAATTTTATTCCTTCTCAAGTCTCTGATGGGGTTGAAGACCAAATAGTTATAGTGGCACAATTAAGCTTAAGTTGTTTAGAACTTAAGAAATCCTTTCATACCAACAAGGATAAAAATTAATTTAGATATAGAACTTTAAACTTTTCAAGATAGATAGGATAATCAGATATTTTCTCCTAAGTTGCTAAATACACATGGACTAGACATTGCACATGTAGCTTTTACCTAACAGTTTTCATAATTTCATAATTATTATTGTATTGAAAGAAAAGCAGACTTTTATTGGACTTAAAGGGGGAATTGTTGGTATAATGTTCTTTTGAAATGTATACACCTTACCCTTGTTCATTCAAATGCTGATTCCCCCTCCCAACCACACTCTGGTTTTAATCTGGACATTGCATTGTGATACTTATTCTAAGCCTTCTGTCTCAACTTGATGTAAACTTCCAAATAAAGCAACTAGACACAATGTTGAGCAGGGAAAGGAAATAGGCAGGAGAGGAGAGGAGCCAGAGGACAGGAAATAGGGGAGGAGTTGGGAGGATAGATCTTGGAACTACATGGAGAATGGACTGGACCTACGATATCACTAAAAGGAAGTATAATGTGGGAAATCTAAATGTTAGGAAACTATGAAGGCTTGGAGGTTTAGGAAGGAATAACTATTGCCCAGCATTGTGTTCTAGGTTAACTAAATAAACCCAGTCTCTGTGTGGTGATTTGTTTATATGGCTGTTTAGGATTAACAGCACACATTACCAGAAGACATATCAATAGTAAATATTAAGTACCTCTTATATCATTTTATTGATTCTTTGAATAGTTTTATTTGTTTCTATTTGATTGATTTCAGCCCTAATTTTGATTATTTCCAGTCATCTGCTCCTCTAAGGTGTATTTGCTTCTTTTTTTTCTAGGGCTTTCAGTTGGACCATGAAGTTGCTTGTATGAGATGTCACAAATTTCTTGAAGGCACTTAGTGCCATGAATTTTCCTGTGAGCACTGCTTTCATTGTGTCCCATAAATTAGGGTATGTTTTACCTTCATTTTCATTGAATTCTAGGAAGTCTTTAATTTCTTTCTTTATTTCTTCCTTAACCCAGCTATTATTGAGCAGCAAGTTGTTCAGTTTCCATGTGCTTGTTGGCTTTTTGTTATTTCCGTTGTTGTTGAGGTCCAGCTTTAGTCCATGGTGGTCCATAACACAGGGGATTATTTCAGTCTTCTTGTATCTGTTGAGGCTTGCTTTGTGACCAATTATATGGTCTAATTTGGAGAAGGTTCCATGAAGTGCTGAAAAGAAGGTACACTCTTTTGAGTTTGGGTGAAAAGTTCAGTAGACATCTAGTAGGTTCATTTGATTTAGGACTTCTGTAAGTGCCTTTATTTCCCTATTTGGCTTCTGTCTAGATGATCTGTCCCTTCATGAAAGTGGAGTGTTGAAGTCTCCCACTATTAAGGTGTTGGGATCGATATGTGATTTAAGATTTAATAATGTTTTCTTTATGAATGTAGGTGCTCTTGTATTTGGGTCATAGATGTTCAGAATTGTGATGTCTTCTTGGTGGATTTTTCCTTTGATGAGAATGTAGTGTCCCTCCTCATTTTCTTTTTTTTGATTAATTTTGTTTGAAAATCTGTTTTATTAGATATTAGGATGGCTACCCCAGCTTGTTTTCTGTGTCTATATGCTTGAAAAACCATTTTCCAGCCCTTCACTCTGAGGTAGTGTTTATCTTTGTTGCAGAACTGTGTTTCTTGGATGCAGCAGTATGTTGGATCCTATTTCCACACCCTTTCTGTTAGTCTGTGTCTTTTTTTTTTTTTTTTTGGACAGTTGAGCCCATTGATATTGATAGATAATAGTAACAAATGAACATTAGTTCCTTTAATTGTGGAGTTCGAGTTGGTGGTCTTACTGTGTTTCATTGCTTGTTTTTACTTAATTTTTGTTGGGATATTATCTGTATGCTATGTTTTCTTGGGTGAAGTTGCTTTCATTGGATTGGAGTTTTCCTTCTAGTATCTTCTGTAGGGCTGGTTTGCTGTGTAGATATTGCAAAAATTTAGTTTTGTCATGGAATATTTTGTTTCTCCATCTATGTTGATTGACAGCTTTGCTGGGTATAGTAGTCTGGGTTGGCATCTGTGTTCTCTAAAGTCTGCATGACACCTGCCCAGGCCCTTCTGGCTTTCACAGTTTCTGATGAGTAGTGTGGTGTGCTTCTTATAGGTCTACCGGTATATGTTACTTTTCCTTTTTCCCTTGCTGCTTTTAATATCTTTTCTTTCTTCTGTAGATTTAGTGTTTTGACTATGGTGTTACATGATGTGTTCTTTTCTGGTCTAATCTATTTGGTGTTCTGGTGGCTGTTGTAGTGTAAGTGACGATTAATATTTACTATTGATTTATCTTCTAGTAATCCTGCTGTTAATCTTAATCAGCTGCATAACCAAATCACCACACAGAGACTGGGTTTATTTAGTTAACCTAGAACACAATGCTGGACAATAGTTTCTCCCTCTTAAATGTCCAAGCCATCATAGTTTCCTAACATTTAGATTTCCCACATTATACTTGCTTTTAGTGATATCTTAGGTCCAGTCCATCTCTCCATGTAGTTCCCAGATCTGTGCTCCTGTTGTTCTGTTCTCCTAGCTCTCCTCTCACCCCTTCTCCTCCCACTCATTTCCTGCCCTCTGGCTCCTCCCCTCTTTCCTGTCCTCTGGCTCCTCCCAGCTCAAATTTATGTCTAGTTGCTTTATTTTGGCTTGTTTACACAAGAGTTGAGACAGGATGCTTAGAATGAGTATCACAATGCAATATATGGTTTGAAACCAGAGAGTGGGGGGAAGAAATCAACGTTTGAATGAACAAGGGTAAAGTGCATACATTTCCAAAGAACATTATACCATCAGTAGTCCTTTTGTATATTTATGGACATCTCTTTATGTTGGGAAAATTTTCTTCTATGATTTTCTTGAGAATATTTTCTGGACAGTGGAGGCTAGAGTCCTCTTTTTCATCAATTCCTATTATTCTTAGATTTCATCTTTTCATGGTGTCCTTGATTTCTTGGATATTTTGTGTTTGGGACTTTTCTGATTTTACTTTTTATTTGAGAAAAGTATCAATTTCTGCGAGTATATCTTCAGCTCCAGAGATTCTCTCTTCCATCTCTTGTATTCTGTTGGTGATGCTTATCTTTGTAAGTTCTTATCTTTTCTCTAAGTTCTCCAGCTTCAGGGTTTTCTCAGTTTGCGTTTTCTTTGTTGATTCTAATTCTGTTTTCATGCCTTGTACCATTTCCTTTATCTGTTTGATTGTGGATTCCTGTCTTTCTATGATGGTCTCTATTTTTTTGATCATTTTCTTTCTGTATACCACCGATTGTATCTCTACTTGTGCCTTTATTAGTTTGTCTGTATTTTCCTGTGTTTCTTTGAGAATTTTGTTCATGTCCTCTTTCTTTGCCTCCAATTGATTGGCCAAATCTTTTATATATTTGTTCCTTTCCTCTTTAACTGATTGAATTTGCATGTCTATTGCTCTGAGAGATTTGTTTGTTTCCTCTTTATGAGCCTCAAATAATTGGGTAAGCATAGCTTTAAAGTCATTTTCCTGTGCTTCCGATGAATTGGAGTATCCATCAATTTTGGAGATTGCTGGTGAAGCCATGATGTCCTGATTTATGTTGGACGTGTTCTTTTGCCTACCTCTGGTCATTGGCTTATCTGTAACCTTCCCTGTTTATTTCTGGATTCTGCAGTTCAGACTGATACTGTCTCTCTCCAGCATCTGGAGAGTTCTTCAGGAAGCTGAGAGAGGACCCATGGCTCAGCGTGTGCATTGGTGTTTTAGCTGTACCTGTGGGAGGAAAGTCCATGAGGACAAAAGGGCAAATGTGGGCACAAGAGTGTGTGTGTGTGTGTGTGTGTGTGTGTGTGTGTGTGTGTGTGTGTGAGTGTGTGTGTGTATATGGAATTGTGTGTGGAAGTATGCCTCAAGGAACAAAGTGATAGAGAATGTTGAACCCTTGAGTGTGGGAGGAGCTTCTGCATTGCAGGCTTCTAGGGGGTTACTTGTGAATGCGCTGTAGATATAGCAAGTGCTGGTGATAGTTGTGGCGCAATTTCCAGTGTTATCTGCCTTACCTCTTCAGTTGTAGCTGCAGAGCAGGGGCTTCAATATCCCAAGAGACTCTCTGTTTTCCACAGTGGGTATGTGGGTGGGAGGTGTCCAATGCCTGGCTTCTAGTTGAGAAGGACCCTGGATCTGGGGCTCTGCAGGCACTCTAGGGTGCACTCACTCTCAAGCAGGTCACATCAGCAAGGATAGGGGTGTCCAAGCTCTCTACTATCTGGTTTGGCCCTGCTTGGTCTTATGCAGGAGGAATGATATGCTCCACCATCTCAGTGCTACTGCAGCCGCCAGGTTAGAAAGTCCAGCTGCAGCTGGAGAGTGGGATGCTGGTCTAGATGCCTTCTGGGAAGTCCTGGGGTCCCTCCAGTCTGCTCTCAAGGCCTGGGAGGCTCAGCACCTGGTATGCCTAGTTTGTATGGCAGATCTGCTGGGCTTTGGTGGGTATATAGCATATTATCTGTCAATGAGGGTTTGGGTGGGCCATACAGTCAGTGGTTGAGAGACCCTGTGGAGTCAGTATGGCTGCTAGCAGACCTGGGACCCTGGGAGGATGGTGCTGAGGTTCTGGGACTCCAAGGCAGGTACAGCAGTTGCGGCTAAGGGGCTAGGAGCCTCACCTCAGCCACTGCAGTCCCTTGGTCGTGAGCTCTGAGCTGAGAATCTTGGTGAGCTGGCTGTGCTGAGGAGGAGGGAGGTCCGAAAAAAGGGGAGTGTGGGGAGATCAAAGGATCACTTTTCTCCTTCCCCAAACAAGTCCCTGGGTGACCTGAGACCAAAGTTCTCACCTCATGTGATGTTCCCTGTTGTTTAGAAAGCCTCACCGTTGTTTTCCTGGCTTTAGAAGTCCTTCCACTCACCAACTCAGGCGGTTCAGCTCCTTTGCAACTCAGAAACTGTGCATGCTAGTCACCATCTTGGCTCTGTCCCTCTGTTGGTTTCTTTATGGAGTTCCTATCTCCTCCAGGTTTCTTTTTCTGCCTCAAAGTTTTTCTTTTATGATCTTTCATCTCCTTGTTTAGGTATAATCATAGATAATTTATGAGCTGAAGCTATTCTGAAATATATATTTTCCCTAATGTCTATCTTAGTAAGTACTTGTTGTCACATATAAAGCATATTTGTGTGGCAATTGTGTGCCCTGTAAGTTTAAAGTAAAGCTGTGAGGTTCTCTGCTGTAGCCAATAGAGACCTTTAAAGGATGGAATTAATTTTTGGCAAATACAAATATTTGGAATTCTTCCTTTCTAACGTCTAACAATTTCATATCTTTCTCTTATGTCTCTAGATAAGACTTTAAGTAGTACATTGAATGAGTTGAGAATGTTTGTACAGTTGCATCATTCCAGAATTTAAAGGAAATATAAGTAGTTTTTCTTCTTTGTTATATTTGCTGCATATATATCTTTTACTGTTTTGAGGCATATTCTGCGTATGCTTACCTTCATGATGTTTACAATGAGATTATATCATTTAATGATTTTTTTGGCAGCTAAGATGATCATTAGTATTCCTCTTTATGTTTATTAAATGTTATACTTTATTAATTTTTGCATACTGAGCCAAACATGCATCACTGTAACTAAACCGACTTCATCAAGGTATTTGATCTTATTACTTTTATCTTGAAAGGAGCTGGGAAGCATTTTTATGAGGATTTTGTGTCTGTTTTCATCAAGGATACAGTAATGTAATTGCTTTTCTTGTATCTTTAACCTCTTTTGATATGAGTTATGTGGGTTTCATACGATGAGTTTGGTAGCCATCAATCTCGCTTTATGACTTATGGAACATTTTCAAAATACTAGATTTAGAACTTCATTGAATACCTCTTAGAATTTAGTGATAATTTTTCTTTATATATTTTTTATAGAAACATTTAATTATTTCTCCAATTTCATGATTTTATGGGTCTATTTAGGTTGCTAATGTTTGCTTTATGACTTTATTTTCAGTAAGTCATCTGCGTTTAAAATGGATCCATGTTTTTTATGTCTCCAGTGAACCCAGATGATCTGGATTTTGTTTTAACTATTCCATTTTCAAATCCAATTTTATTATTTATCTGACGTTTAATATGATAGGATAAAGATTTATATGTCTTGTTAGTCTCTTAAAATAATAAGTCTTTGATTAATTCTTTGCATTTTTATTTCATTCTCTATTACATTAGTTTGAGTTCTGACCTATCTATTGCTGTCTAGTATATTTGGGATTGTTTTTTTTTTTTTACTTTTTATTCATTATTTTTTATTTTATGAAAAATATTTTAAACAAATCTTATTTTAATTTATGTTTATCACTTTGTATCCCAGTTGTAGCCACCTCCCTTGTCCCCTCCTAATCACACCCTCCCTCCCTCATCTCCTCACATGCTTCTCCACAAATCTACTGAGGGGGGGGCCCCCTTCCCCTTCACTCTAACCTCAGTCTATCAGGTTTCGTCAGAGGTGGCTGCATTGTCTTCCTCTCTTGCCTGTTAAGGATGCTCATCCCTCAGGGGGAGGTGATCAAAGAGCCAGCCACTGAGTTCATGTCAGAGAGTGTCCCTGCTCTCATCACCAGAGAACCCCCTTGAAGACCTAGGTGCCAAGGGACACATCAATGCATGGGTTCTAGAATACATCCATGCATTGTCCCTGGTTGAAGCAGCAGTGTTAGAAAAGGCCTCTCTGCCCAGATTTTTTTGTTCTGTTGCTCTCCTTGAGGAGCTCCTGTTCCTTCCACCCCCAGGTCCTTTATCTCCCCCTTCTTTCACAAGACTCTCAGCACTCTGCCCAAAGTTTGGCCATGGTCCCAGCATCTGCTTTGATACCCTGCTGGGTAGAGCCCTTAAGAGGCCCCCTGTATAGGCTCTTGTTGTATTCCCTGTTTTCTCCCTCTTCCCATATCCACCTTCATTGCCTTTCTGAGTGAGGATTGATAATCTTACCCAAGGTCCTAATTCTTGCTTAGCTTCTTTAGGTGTGCAGATTTCTGTGTGTTTATCTTATATTATATGTCTAACATCCACTTATAAGTAAGTATATACCATGTGTGTCTTTCTGCTTCTGAGATACCTCACTCAGGATGATCTTTTCTAGACCTCACCATTTGCCTGCAAATTTCATGATTTCCTTGTTTTTAATAGCTGAGTAGTATTCCATTCTGTAAATATACCACAATTTCTGTATCCATTTCTCAGTTGAGAAACATATGAGTAGTTTCCAGATTCTGGCTATTACGAATAAAGCTGCTATAAACACAGTTGAGCAAATATCATTGTTGCACAATTGAATATATTTGTGTATATGAATAGGAGTGATACAGATGAATCTTGAAGTAGTACTATTCCCTATTGTCTAAGAAAGCAAGATTGATTTCCCAAGTGGTTGTTAACATTTAGCATTCACTCTAGTTAAACTGAAGTATAAATTTATCAAAGTTGATAAAATAGACATATACCAAAATATTAGTGGAGATTTAAACTGTGAATGGACATGTACTGAGGAAACAAGAAAGTATGGAATAGTAAAGCATTTCCAAAAGTCATAGAAAACATCATACTAAATTAGTTACTATAATATTTCATATTTATATACAACAAATTTCATTATCATAGACATGTTTTCTCTATATATATATAGTTATGTGAATAGATTAAAATAATTTTAAAATCAAATAAAGTATTGATTTCAGACAAAATCTCTTACATATGCCCAATCCTTATTTCTCAGTAAAATCAAGAACTAATTGCTTCATCAGCACTGTAGAAAAAAGAGAAAAACATGACACACCACTGTCGATTAAAGATACGTTACAACAGCAAGCCAAATTCAGAAATATAAATACAGGAAGAATAAACAGTATGCTTTTTCATGAACATTGGATCACTGAAGAAATCAGAGCGAAAATTTTAAAAGATTTAGTGTGTCACTGAATCAAGTGAAAATCAGAGTACAAATTACCAGAAAATTTGGGCTACAGTGAAGGCAATACTGTGATCAAAATATATCTCCTATTAAAGTTTGTTTTCACGTTAAAAAAATCAAAATAACCTCAAATAAATAAATCAATGTCTGGGCACACTGGAACACACCTGTAATAAAAGCACTCTGGGAGGCAGATTCAGGTGGATCTCTATGACTTAGAGGACAACCTGGTCTACAAAATGAGTTCAGTACAGCCAAGGCTACACAGAGAAACCTTGTCTCACAAAAAAAAATTAAACAACAACACGATAAAAAACAAAATTCAGGGATGTTTTGGTGTGCATCTCCCTGATGACTAAGGACACTGAACATTTCTTTAAGTATTTTTCTGCCATTCTATATTCCTCTATTGAGAATTCTGTTTAGCGCTATACCCCAGTTTTTAATTGGATTACTTGATTTGTTTCTTTTAAACTTCTTGAGTTCTTCATATATTCTCTATATTAGCCCTCTGTCAGATACAGGATTGGTGAAGATCTTTTCCTGGTGTAGGCTGTTGTTTTATTCTGATGAGAGTGTCCTTTGCTTTATAAAAGCTTTTCAATTTCATGAGGTCCCACTTATTGATTGTTGCTCTTAGAGCTTTAGTTGTTGGTGTTCTATTCAGGAATTTGTCTACTGTTCTAATGAATTCTAGGCTCTTCCACAATTTTTTTTTCTTTCTTTCTTTTTATTTTCTTTTTTCTTTTGTTCCAACTGATTTAGTGTGTCTGGTTTTATGTTGAGGTCTTTGACCCACTTGGACTTCAGTTTTGTGCAGGGTGGTAAATATGGATCTATTTGCATTTTTCTGTACATAGACATCCAGTTAGACTAGCACAATTTGTTGAAGATGCTGCCTTTTTTTGCATTGTATGGTTTTGGATTCTTTGTCAAAATCAAGGGAGATGCAAATCAAAATGACCCCGAGATTCACCTTACACCCATCAGAATTGCTAAGATCAAAAACTCAAGTGACAATACATGCTGAAGAGGATGTGGAGAAAGGGGAACCCTCCTCCATTGCTGGTAGGAATGTACAACCACTTTGAAAATCAATCTGGCACTTTCTTAGACAACTAGGAATAACAATTCCTCAAGATCCAGCTATACCACTCCTAGGCATATATCCAAAATATGCTCAGATACACAGCAAGGACATTGTTCAACTACATTTGTAGCAGCTTTATTCATAATAGCCAGAACCTGGAAATAACCCAGATGTCCCTTAATGGAGAAATGGATACAGAAATTGTGGTACATTTACAGAATGAAAAACTACTCAGTAATTAAAAACAAGGAAATCATGAAATTTGCAGACATATGGTGGAAACTAGAAAAGATCATACTGAGTGAGGTATCCCAGATGCAGAAAATCATGCATGGTATATACTCACTTATAAGGGTTTCTAGACTTACAATATAGGATAAACATACTAAAATATGTACACCTAAAGAAGCTAAGCGAGAAGGAGGACCCTGGTTAAGATGATAAGTCTTCACTCAAAAGACAGTTAGGATGGACTTTGAATGAGGGAGAAAACATGAAACAGAAGAAGCCTACCACAGAGGTCACTGAATGACTCTACCTAGCAGTGTATCAAAGCAGATGTTGATACTCATAACCAAACTTTGGGCAGAGTGCAAGGAATCCTATGAAAGAAGGGGGAGATAGTAAGACCAGGAGAGGATTGGAGTTCCACAAGAAGAGCTACAGAACCAAAATATCTGGGCACAGGGGTATTTTCTGAGACTGATACTTCAACTAATGTCCATTCTTGGATATAAGCTAGAAGCCCTGCTCAGATGTATTGGAGTTGGGAGAGGATGAGGGAGGATGCTACAGCTAGGATAAAAAGTGAATAAACTGCAATTGATAAAAATAAATTAAAAAAAGAATTTAGAGCTGAGTCTAGTAGTTGTGAACTTTTGTTTTAAGAAAGTTAAAAAATAACTAATTTTAACTTTACTATGGCTATACTTAGTATTCAGTAATGTTTGGAGAATCAGATATGGAATTTGTTGATTTTGAAGAACTACAAAAACTTATCAACTTCACTGTTTCACTAATTTGTGCTTTGACCTTTTGAATGTAACTTACTTCTTCCAAACACCACACTTTTGTACAAAAAGTGATAAAAACACCACAAACAGTAATAACAATACAAAGAAGATGGCATGCCAAATAATAATGTCAATTTCAATACCTTTATTCATGGAGGACAGATTATATATAAGAATTATTGAATCTTTACACCATTCGGAATGAAAAGACATAAAAGTAAGAAATCAGGGTGAGCAGAGCTAGACAAAAGTATACAGAAGTAAAAACGCAAATGTTATATGTACTAGAATATTATCACTTGTGAGGAAAAAGATCTTTAGATATTTAACACATAAAATATAATATGTTCAATAACATATATTTATCAAAATGTCTCTGTATGGTACTGGTTTTCTGCTTTAACAACAGAATTTTTGGCACTCATTGACATTTTAAAGTAAAAACTATTTTTTAGGTCCTGCCTGGATATTGGAGGTCTCCATATGCCTTGCTGCTTAAGTGTCAGCTCTGCCACCCCCACAACCTGCCAGGACGTATCCTGATGCAGGTCTCCAGCTTATCTGAGACATGCACCTCCAGTAGGTTTTCCTCATCTCTCACAGGCCTCTTACCTCCTACCACCTTCTTTCCACACCTGATACCTACCCTTGTTCCCCTCCTTTGCCATCACCCACCCAGTTCCCTCTCCATCTTCTTCCAATGTCTGTTCTGTTTCCTCTTCAGAGTGAGATTCAAGTATCTTCCCTTGGTCCCTCCTTGTTATTTAGCTTCTTTTGGCCTGTGGGTTTTAGTATGCTTATCCTGTGATACATGGCTAATATACACTTATAAGGGAGTACATACTATGAGTGTTTTTCTGGGTCTAGATGATCTTTTCTAGTTCCATCCATTTTCCTCTAAATTTCATTATGTCATTGTTTATAATAGCTGAGTAGTATTCCGTTGTGTAAATCTACCACATTTTCTTCATCCATTCTTTGGTTGAAGAACACGTGGGCTGTTTCCTGTTTCTGGCTATCATGAATAGAATTACTATGAACATAGTTGAACAAATGTCCTTGTGGTTTGGTGGAACATCTTTCACCAACCCATCCACAAAATTATCAACCCAAAATTTACCCTGCTTACAAGATGTGCAAGAATAAAGAGGGAGCAGAAAATGAGAAATGGTCCAATTTGAGACCCAATCCATGAGAGAGATCCAACCCCTGACATCAGTAATGGTACTCTGCTATGCTTGCAGACATGAGCCTCCACAGTCCTCTGAGACTGCTCCACCCAGCAGCAGCAGACTGAAACAGATATTGAGACCCACTGCCAAATAGTAGCTGGAGTTTGGGGACTCTTGTAGAAGAGTTGGGGGAAGGATAGAGGGACTTGGTAGGGACAAGAACCCCACAAGAAGACCGACAGAGTCAACTATCCTAGGTGCATGGGGGGCTCAAAGAGAATCAGCACTAACCAAAGACCAAAGAGCATTCATGGACTGTACTTAGGTCCTCAACACATATATAGCTGTTGGGCACCTTGATCTTCCTGTGGGCCTCTTTGTAATTGGAACATGGGTGTTTCTGACATGATTGGAGTAGTCTGCTTTGGATCATTTTCCCCGAGCTGGGCCCCCTTCTCAGGCATCAGAGTGAGAGGTTGCACTTAGTCCTGATGCAACTTGACTCATTGGGGAGGGTTGTTATGAGGAGAAAGGGATAGATAATTAGGGAGGGGAGTCGTGAGTGGGACCAGGAGAAGAGGAGGGAAGAGTTTGTAATCTGGATGCAAAGTAAAGAAATTAAGGAAGGAATGATTATCTTTTGTTTCCACAGAAGAAATATCCTAGAGGAATAAGCACTGTTGGTAGGTAACATTGACCAATTTAATCCAGGTTTTATTTGTTCTCATTTTTGATCTATGTTGCTGCCTTTATATATCATATTTGAATATAGGGTAATTTTCACATCACTGTGTTCAGTAACTTGTAATTTCATTCCTGAATTTCAATGTACCCTAGAATGAGAAAGTTAAGATATACAACTATATTTTGTATTTTTTAATTTTTAATTTATTTTAAATTTATTAAAATTTATCCACTTTGTATCCCAGCTGTAGTTCTGTCCCTCATTCCCTCCCAATCCTTCCTTCTCTCCATCTTCTCCTGCCATGCCCCTCCCCTAGTCCACTGATAGGTGCGGTGCTCCTCTTTTAACTGAACCTAGCCTATCAGGACCATCTGCATAGTTTTCCTCTGTGGCCTGGTAAGGTTGCCCCCTGCATCAGGGGAAGGTGATTAAAGAGACAGCCACTGAGCTCATGTCAGAGACAGTCCCTGTTCCCCTTACTAGGAAAACCACTTGGAAACTGAGCTTCCATGGTCTACATCTGTGCAGAGGCTCTGGGAGGTTTTAGTTTATCTCCATGCATGGTACTTGGTTGGAGGATCAGTCTCAGAAAAGATCCCTGGGCCCAGATATTTTGGTTCTGTAGCTCTCCTTATTTTTAATTGCTGAGCATAGTAAAAAAATGGGGTACAGAGCTAAACAGAGAATTCTCAATAGAGGAATATCAAATGCCAAAGAAACAGTTAAAGAAATGCTCAATGTCCTTAGTCATCAGGGAAATGCAAATCAAATTGAACCTGAGATTTCACCTTACACCCATAAGAATGGCAAAGATCAAAATTCAAGGGATGATGTATTCTGGAGAGAATGTAGAAAAAGAGGAACACTTCTTCATTGCTGGTGGGAATGTAAACTTGCACAACTACTTTGGAAATCAATCTAGCATTTTCTCAGACAATTAGGAATAGTGCTTCCTCAAGATCCGGCTATACCACTCCTAGGCATATATCCAAAATATTCTTAAGTATACAACAAGGACATTTGTTCATCCATGTTTGCAGCAGCTTTATTCGTAATAGCCAGAACCTGGACACAACCCAGATGTCCCTCAATTGAGGAATGGATACAGAAATTGTAGTACATTTACAATCATAGTTTGAACAAAGACATTGGTGAAAAAATTACATACCAATGAAATGAAACCTATTTATGACTAAACTGTAATGGGGAAAGCCTAAGATACAGTTCTATTATAACTAGAGTCATATGTCAACAGTTAGAATGACACACACACATATGTACTTATACATGTATGTATAAGTATATACATATGTATACAAATATATCTGCATATATAGGTATATACAGTTTTCTAAAGTTCTGAGTACATATCTGTGTTATAACTAAAAAAGTGGGGGTTTTGTTTCTTTTTCTTTTTGGTGACAATCCTAAATGTAATTTAGGATCCTCCTAGTAAGAGAAAAAAAAAAAAAAAAACAGTAACTACAACAAAAATCTATATGGGTGAATCAAAGAGAAGATCCACTGAGAGGGAGTTGAAGATAAACATTTGATAGTGGAAAGATACATTCATTTAAAAGTGAGCATAAGGCTATCCTGCACAGGGAATGACAGGAAACTGCAGGTACCCCCATTGCTGCTTTCTACTTCAAAGTTGCCTTTCCCTCAGTTCATCTTCATGTTATCAAAGAACAATCTTTGCAGCCAGAACTGAAAGAAGGAAAAACAACAACAGCAAAGCCCGGCTGTTGTTACAAGTTGCCAGTTAATACTGCTGTGCCACACGCTTGCTAGTAATCTAAAAATACTGAGAATAAGATAAAGCATATCTCTAAAGATATAAAAGTACCATAATGAAAAGGTATCAAAGACCTTTTGATAAGTTATGAACATTATCATTGTCATCAGAACAATGCAATTCTAAAGAATTCCAGGTAAAATGCTCTGTGTAATTCATTAAATACTTAGAATTAATGATATAAGAGCAGAGGACAGAGTAATGATAGTATTACACCTTCATTCACCTTCACAAATATCCACATGAGAACACACACACAGGAAGAAACTGGAGGCCGACCTTTTTATTTTTCTAGAAACAACTGGCCAGTCAAAATTACTGGGAAATAATGGTTTAGGTGGCACACATAGATGCGCAATTTGAAATCCACATCTATGCTCTGTGTTACCGATTATTAATGGTTATTTATCCTGCGTTTGAATGTGAAATGGTCTCAAAACAGAAATTAACTCTGTGTCTTTTATTGTAGACCAAAATGAATGATAAAGTACTGGTTGTCTAAATGTTTCTACACTGTTTGTGGGCCAATGCATTCCTCTTTTCCATCACCTCCTTTGTCCTACTCTCTTACTTTCTCTCAAATGCATGGCAGGTTTTGCTTTGATTATTATTCTTACATACATGGATGGATAAATACATAAATACAACCAACCAAGTCCATTTAATTTTGGTTAAATGTACATCATTTTATGGCTGACCACTTGGTATTGTTTGACCAAGTAGAGACCTCAAGCCAGGTGAACAATTTTCTGCCTTTATCTGTAATCATTAATTGTCTGTAGTTCTTTGTCATATGGTCAGAGCCATGTCCCCCCTCCACACTAACATGATCATTGGTGTTGTATTTCTGCACATCTTTTGGTAGCTGTATTGTGGTGTATCTTTCTGTCCTTTTTCTCACAATAGATCTCTTAGTCCTCTCTGTCACGTAAAGTCATTTAGCCCTCTCTATTGCAATGCTTCCTGAGCCTTAGGTATAAGGGTTGAGTTATAGGAGTATCCATTGGGACTGAGAACAATAGATCATATCTAAAATCCATGACCTCATTATACATGGGTAGTTGGCTAGATGGATGCGATTATTGCACCTGTAGAGACACCTTGTTGTATAATACCTCTAACTGAGTAGGGAAACTGAATGGTTTTCTCCCTTAGCAGCTGGTGTGGTACCTTCTACTACTAAAAAAGTCAGTTCATGGAGAAGAGTCTTTTGGGTCAAAGGTATTTCGCATTGTGTGTTAGAAGCATATGTTACCATCAGCATTAGGGACTTTCTTCTAATATTTTAGAAGCAAAAACGACAACATTAGTAGGTATCTTGGGAGTTTATTAGACTTTCCTGATGAAGGAACAACTCAAAATTAAACTTGTCAGTGTGCTGTTATTCTTATGAGAGCATTAGTAGCCTAAATAAAATAACTTCAAGATATATATATGTATCATGTGTAATTTTATGTAACTATAAAATAATATTCCTATTAAGCAACTTCAGTATTATTTAGTATTTAGTATTAAATCCTCCATCTTTCATCTTCTTTATTGATCTCTTTCCCTTAGCCAATTAAAGTCCCTTCTTAAGTTTTCTTGTTTTACCTGAACAAATTATTTGTTTTTTTTTTTAATTTTTATTTTTATCAGTTACATTTTATTAATTCTGTATCCCAGCCGTGCCCCGAACCCTCGTTCCTTCCCAGTCCCTCCCTCCCTC
>REGO01000372.1:1005980-1026429 GCA_010120015.1 Rhombomys opimus
CGGCCTCTGCTCTCTGGTTTGGCCCTGCTTCTTAGATGTGCCCCGCCAGATCTGTGCTGCTGTCACTGCCAGGTTCTGAGGTCTTGCTGCCGCTGGAGATTTCAGGGTGGTCACGTCAGTGGTGAACGGCGTAACCAGGCTCTCTCTGTTCTCTGGTTTGGCCCTGGTTAGTCATAAACTGGAGGGCTGATGTGTCCAGACAGCTCAGTGCTGCCCCACTGCCAAGTCCCACTGTAACTGGTGACTGGGTCGCTAGTCCTGATGCTTTCTGGGAAGACCTGAAAAGTCCTGGATTCTCTTCACTGTGCTCTCCAAGCTTGGGAGGCCCAGCACCTGGTGTATCTAGGTTGTATGACGTTTCTGCCTGGTTTTGGTGAATATATGGCGTATTCTCTGTCACTGTGGGATTGGGCGGGCTGTACCGTCACTGATGGCGATGGCCCTGGGGGGATGGTGTAGCCGCTGCGCGGATCTGGGACTCCGGGACACGTACTGCTGATCTTTGCCTGCCGCTAAAGGGCTTGGAGCTCTGCCCCAGCGGCTGTATACCTCAGGCAGTTAGGTCTGCTCTGAGAAAGCTGAACAAATTATTTGTAACTTGCTGTTACCCCTACTTGAACTCCGTCAACGGTCATTAAAGACACCTTGAACATTGACATCAGTTGACAGATAAATATGAATGGCAGAAATTACACACGACTCCATCACTAGGTAAAAAACTACTGTCAATTAAAAACTACTGAGGAAGCTGGGCATGGTGGCACATGCCTGTAATCCCAGCACTTGGGGAGGCAGAGAAAGGCAGTTCAGCCCAGGCTACTCTACAAATTGAGTGTAGAACAGCCGAGGTTACACAGAGAAATCCTGTGTTGAAAACAAAACAGAACAAAACAAAACACTAATAAAAGAAAATTATTTTCCTCCAGAGATAAATGATATACAATCCCAAGAATTCACACCACCAATAATTATATCAAGAAGCAGTAATAAACTGACACATATTTTAATCTCTTCTTCAAAAATTAAGTATCAAGTTTTAAAGTTTCAGAAAACAAAAACCAAAAAACACACATTTTCAAACACACACAAAAATACACACAGCAATCGAAGCAATAGCAAAGGTGTCATTTCTGTGTTTTCAATTATTAACTAAAATATAGACAGTAAATTAATAAACATGCAAAATTTGAATAACTTGCCACAAAATTTATATTAACTAACATATAAGCTAGAATAAACAACAATACCTGAACAATTATTCATTACAAACACATAAAATACATATCAAAATAACTATATTCTACAGTAATACATATAAAAATAGTTTACGTAGACTCACAGACAATGATTAATTTTATAACTGTTACCAAATTGTTCAAATCAAGTTGTAAGTAACAGAAATTTTATGTGGAATGGAAATAGAATATTTACCATCTGACCCTTTACATTGATTTTCTTTTTAACCTTAGTTTGCCATGAAACGGATCTTAATATGTTCAAAAGGATTTAAGGCACTGAAAGGCTGCTCTATAATGCAGCATAATTATATTAGAATTGTCTAAGACAGAGATGTTTCAGAAATCTCTAGCTAAAATAGTCTACTTCTAAATAACTTATAAAACAAAGATGAAGTCAAAGGAATATTAGAAGCATTTTACTGTATAAATATTTAAGCATGGAATATTAAATTTTGTGAGAAATGCTTAAGCAGTAATTGGAAGATAGGACTTTCAGCATGAAAGGACTCTATTAGGAAAGAAATGTCTCAATTTAGTCACCCGTGTTCTAGTATTAGAAACCAGAGGAAGATCAAACTGACCTACTAGGTAGATTTTTTTTCTGTTATACTTTTCTCTGTTTTTATTTGCTCATGGTAATTACTGTATAAAACAATTGTTTTATTTCCATATATAAATTATTTGTGTATATATTCCTATGCAGTCTTCTCAGCAAAATCTCTATTTACCCCTCTAACCCAGTGACTCCAAGTTATTGCTTTCACGTCCTGTGAAAATGTTCTATTATCCTGATACTTCCTTCCTTACAACCTCTTTTTCCCTATTTTGGATACCTTTTAAGTTACCCACATGTCTTATTTAGGGTTGCTGTTGCTGTAATGAAATATCATGACCAAAAGCAAGCTGGAGAGGAAAGGGTTTATTTGGATTACACTTCCACATCACTGTTCATCAACAAAGAAAATTGGCGTAGAAATCCAAACAGGGATGAACCTGTAGCAGGAGCTAATGCAGAGACTCTAGATCCTAATTTCTGGGATGCCCCATAAAGTTTGCCTAGCCTGCTTTCTTATAGAACCCTGCATCACCTACCTAAAATGGCCACAACCACAATGACTGGGCCCTTTCACTTCAATCACTAATGAAGAAAATGCCCCACATTTCATGATGTCCTTGATTTTTATTGCTGAGTAGTATTCCATTGTGTAAATACCCCACATTTTCTGTATCCACTCCTCACCTGAGGGATGCCTGGGTTGTTTCCAGATTCTGGATATTACGAATAAAGCTGATACAAACATGGTTGAGCAAAGGTCCTCGTTGTATACTTGAGCATATTTTGGATATATGCCTAGAAGTGGTATAGCTAGATCTTGAGGTAGCACTATTCCTAATTGTCTGAGAAAGTACCAGATTGATTTCCAAAGTGGTTGTACAAGTTCCTATTCCCACCAGCAAGGGAGGAGGATTAACCTTTATCCATATACTCTTCAGCATGTGTTGTCACTTAAGTTTTTGATCTTAGCTATTCTGATGGGTGTAAGGTGAAATCTCAGGGTCGTTTTGATTTGCATTTCCATGATGACTAAGGAGATTGAGCATTTCTTTAAGTGTTTCTCTGCCATTAAATATTCCTCTATTATCGAGAATTTTCTGTTAGCTCTGCACCCCATTTTTTAATTGGATTACTTGGTTTGTTCCTTTTTAACTTCTTAAGTTTTTTCAGTATTCTGGATATTAGTCCTCTGTCAGATATAGAGTTGGTGAAGATCCTTTCCCAGTCTGTAGGCTGTCATTTTGTTCTGATGACAGTGTCCTTTGATTTACAGAAGCTTACAATTAAAAATGAAAAAAATCATGAAATTTGGAGGCCAATGGTGGGCTTTAGCAAATATCATCCTGAGTGATGTATTCCAGAAGCAGAAAGACACAGTAAGAAAGAGAGAGAGAGGTGGCATCTCACTCTTTAGCCTTGACTCATCTAAAAGTTGCTATGTATACAAGACTGGCATCCAGCTCACAAAAATCCATCTACATCTATCTCTAGCATCCTACATATAAAATCTAATACCACACCCAGTACTCCAACAATTTTTGTTCTAACTACATAGTTACGTTTTCTTTACACATATATATGTCTATTTACACATCTACCACGTCATTTTCCACTTACTACTGATGAAATTTTAAGTTCATTATGTTTCACTCACAAGTTTTGTATTATGAATATATTAGCAATACACATGTATATTACCATAGAGGGGTTTACAGTCCTTTGGTTATAAAACCTTGACTGATATGCCTAACTTATATGATGGTTCTACCTCGAAGTATTTGACAACTTACTATACTGATTTCCACAGTGGCTATATTCTAATCAACAGAGGATACGGTTTCTTCTTTTCTTACCCTCTCACTAGAATTGTTGTTTCCTTGAAGTTAATCCTTTTGATTGAAGTATAATTGAATCTTAATTTTAAATTTCTTAATGGTTAAGGAGGTTAGATACATTAGAAAAATCACTTGTTGGTTAATTATGTTCCATCATTTGAAAACTATGTTCATTTTGTAAGTGCCAATGATAATTGAAAGGTATTCTTTTATATTCATTTATTGTGTATAATTTTTTCAGTTCTCTACATCTTCTATATGTTAGATGCTTATGAGATAACCATAGGTATGTTAGTGGATTTCTTGGTCTCTAATTCCTGAAATTTTTGCCACTCACTTATTGGAACAATCTTGCCAGTATCCTAATCTTTTTATCACTATTGCTCTGTAGTGTAATTTAGAGTTGGGTATTATAACTGCAGAAGTACTCTTTGCACTTGGAAATACTTTGGCTATTTGTTTGTCTGCATGCTTTTCCCCTACTTTTGGCAAAATGCTATTGGAATTTTAAAGAGAAATACATATAAACACTGTGGATTACATTTGGTAATACAGGAACATACAAGGTCTTTTCCCTACTATTGACTTCATTGCTTAAAGTTTTAATCTCAAAGAGGTCTTTAAATTCCTTTAGTAAGTTTATTCTGATATTTATTTTTATGCTTAAGATATTGTAAATATACATGTCACCAAGTTTTCTTCACCAAGTTTATTGTTGTTTTATAAAAGAGCAGCTAGTTTTACATGTATATTTTCTTTTGCTACTTACTTTAAAATATATTGGATCAAAATTTTTCTCTTGAGGTCCATAGGTTCTTTTATGTATAAATTCATGTCATATTCAAATATACATATTATGAATTTTTTGGTTCCTCTTATTATCCATTTTATGTCTTTCTCTTTTAGTATTATAGATAATATTCTTGCCCTGGATAGTTTTCTGTCAACTTGACACAAGCTAAAGTGATGTGAAAGGAGAAAACCTCATTGAGAAGAGGAAGATAGAAAGATCTGGAGGGGACAAGAACTCCACAAGGAGAACAACAGGGCCAAAAACCCTGGCCCATGGTGTCCTGTAGAGATACTCCAACCAAGAACCTTGCAAGGAAAGGTCCTATACACAGTGTTCAGAGGAAGCTAATGGGCTGCTCAGTTTCCAAGTGAGTTTCCTAGTAAGGGGGTACAGGGATTGTCTCTGACATGAACACAGTGGTGGCTCTTTGATTACTTCTCCCTGGGGGTAGGTGCAGCCTTACCAGGCCACAGAAGAAGATGATACAGCAAGTATTGATGAGACCTGATAAGCTCAGGTCACCTAGAAGGAAAGAAGGTTCTCCCCCATCAGGGGCCTAGGGAAAGGTCATAGGGGGAGAAAATGGAGGATAGGTGTGACAGGGAGGAGGTGAGGGAGGGGGTCACAGCAGGGTTACAAAGTGAATAAATTGTAATAAATAAATAAACAAATAAATAGTAAAAAATAAAAATGTTTCAGATGATATTTTCAGGAGTGGAAAGGCATAATAACCAGAATCTGGAAACAACCCTAATGTCTCACAATGGAGGAATGAATATAGAAATTGTGGCACATTTGCACAATGGAGTACTACTTAGCAATTAAAAACAAGGAAATCACGAAATTTGCATGCAAGATATCAAAGCAAATGCTGAGACTCATAGCCAAACTTTGGGCCTAGTAAAGGGAATCTTATGAAAAAAAGGGGAGATAGGACATGGGAGGAGATGAGGGAAGAGTGGGATTGAGCATGAGAAAGGAGGCTATAGCTGGATACAAAGTGAATAATGTGTAACTTACAAAAAAATAATAAATTTTTAAAAATGGAAAAAATAAAAAAGAAAGAAAGAAAAGGGTGGTAAGAATGTGAAGTATAGAGACAAGGGAATCTCATTATGTTAGGTAACTTTGAGGCTACCTGTTTCTCTTTTAAATTATGTGTTATTACTGTGGATGGATCAGATCTACCTACATAGTTCCACTAAGGTAACTTTAAATACTACATATATTGAATTAGGAGACACAGAGGAGCACTACGAAGAGAGTTGTGACATAGTGGCTGTGACTTCATCGAAACATGTGAACTGTGACTACATAAGAAGTCAGTACCACCAAAAGATTTTTTATGATTTTTAATTCTTTATTAATTATATTGTATTCACATTGTATCCCCCCTGTGGTTCCCTCCCTCCTCTCGTCCCAATCCCTCCCTTCCTCCCCACTCTGAACACATGCCCCCCTCCCCAAGGCCACTGATAGGGGAGGTCCTCCTCTCCTTCTTTCTGATCCTAGTCTATTAGGTCTCATCAGAAGTGGCTGCATTGTCTTCTTTTCCTGGTAAGGCTGCTCCCCCACTCAATGGGAGGTGATTAAAGAACAAGCCAATCAGTTCATGTCAGAGACAGTCCCTGTTCCTATTACTATGAAACCTACTTGGACACTGAACTGCCATGGGCTACATCTATACAGGGGTCTTAGGTTAGCTCCATGCACGGTCCTTGGTTGGAGTATCAGTCTCAGGGAAAATACCCTGTGCTCAGATGTTCCAGTTCTGTTGCTCTCCTTGTGGAGTTCCTGTCCTCTCCAGATCTTACTGTTTCCCACTTCTTTCATAAGATTCCCTGCACTCTGCCCAAAGGTTGCCCATAAGTCTCAGCATCTGCTTTGATAGTCTGCAGGGCAGAGCCTTTCAGAGGCCCTCTGTGGCAGGCTCCTCACTTGTTCCCTCTTTTCTCCTTCTGATATCCATTCTCTTTGGCTTTCTGAATAGGAATTGAGTATTTTAGCAAGAGTCCTCCCTTTTGTTTAGTTTCTTTAGGGGTACACATTTTAGTAGGTTTAACCTATATTATATGTCTATATGAGTGAGTATATACTGTGTGCGTATTTCAGCTTCTGGGATGGCTCACTCAGGATGATCTTTTCCAGATAGCACCATTTACCTGCAAATTTCATGATTTCCTTGGTTTTTATTGCTGAGTAATATTCCATTGTGTAGATGTACCACAATTTCTGTATCCATTCCTCCATTGAGAGACATCTGGGTTGTTTCCAGGTTCTGGTTATTACAAATAAAGCTGCTAAAAACATGGTTGAGTTAGTGTCCTTATTGTGTACTTGAGCCACTTTTGGGTATATGTCTAGGAGTGGTATAGCTGGATCTTGAGGAAGTGCTATTCCTAGTTGTCTGAGGAAGTACCAGATTGATTTCCAGAGTGGTTGTACAAGTTTACATTCTCACTAGAAGTGAAGGAGGGTTCCCTGTTCTCCACATCCTCTCCAGCATGTGTTGTCAATTGAGTTTTTGATCTTAGCCATTCTGATGCCTGTAAGGTGAAATCTTAGGGTTGGTTTAATTTGCATTTCCCTGATGACTAATGACATTGAACATTTCTTTAAGTGTTTCTCTGCCATTCGATATTACTCTATTGAGAATTCTCTGTTTAGCTATGCACCCCATTTTTTAATTGGATTACTTGATTTGTTGCTGTTTAATTTCTTGAGTACTTTATATATACTGCATACTAGTCCTCTGTCATATACAGAGTTGGTAAAGATCCTTTCCCAATCTGTAGACTGTTATTTTGTTCTGATGAGAGTGTCCTTTGCTTTATAAAAGCTTTTCAGTTTCATGACGTCTCCTGTATTGATTGTTGCTCTTAGAGACTGTGCTGTTGGTGTTCTGTTCAGGAAGTTGTCTCCTGTACCAATGAGTGCAAGGCTCTTCCCCACATTTTCTTCTAAGCGGTTTAGTGTGTCTGTTGAGGTTGTGTCTGTTATGTTGAGGTCTTTGATCCACTTGGACTTCAGTTTTGTGTAGGGTGATAAATATGGATCTTTTTGCATTCTTCTACATGTAGACATCCAGTTGGACTAGCACCATTTGTTGAAGATGCTCTTATTTTTCCATTGAATGGTTTTGGAATCTTTGTCAAAAATCAGTTGTCCATAAGTGTGTGGATTTATGTCAGGGTCTTCTATTCGATTCCATTGATCTACCAGTCACTTTCTATGCCAGTACCATGCAGTTTTTAGTATTGTTGCTCTATAGTACAGCTTGAGATCAGGGATGGAGATACCTCCTGAATATCTTTTACTGTAAAGGATTGTGTTAGCAATTCTGGGTATCTTGTTGTTACATATGAAGTTGAGAATTTTTCTTTCCAGGTCTGTAAAGAATTGTCTTGGTAATTTGATGGGAATTGCATTGAATCTGTAGATTGCTTTTGGTAAGATGACCAATTTTACTATATTAAACCTGGCAAGCCATGATTATGGGAGATCTATCCAACTTCTGATATCTTCTTCTAATTCTTTCTTCAAAGACTGGAATTTTTTTTCATACAAGTCTTTGACTTGCTTGGTTAGATTCACACACAAGGTCCTTTGTGGCTATTATGAATGGTGTTGTTTTCCTAATTTCTTTTTCGGCCCTTTCCTTTTGTATACAGGAGGGCTACTAAGTTTTTAGAATTAATTTTGAAACCGGCCACTTTGCTAAAGGTGTTAATCAGCTGTAGGAGTTTTCTGCTAGAATTTTGGGGGTCACTCATGTATACTATCATATCATCTGCAAACAGTGAAACTTTGACTTCTTCCTTTCCAATTTGTATCCCCTTTATCTTCTTCAATTGTCTCATTGCTCTAGCAAGGACTTCAAGAACCAATATTGAAGAGATATGGAGAGAGTGGACAGCCTTGCTTTCTCCCTGATTTCAGAGGGAATGATTTAAGTTTCTCTCCATTGAGTTTGATGTTGGCAATAGGCTTGCTGTATATCGCCTTTACTATGTTCAGGTATGTGCCTTGTATCCCTGATCTCTCCAATACTTTAAACATGAATGGATGTTGGATTTTGTCAAATGACTTTTCAGCATCTAAGGAGATGATCATGTGGTTTTTCTCCTTCATTTTGTTTATGTGGTGGATCACATTGATGGATTTCCGAATACTGAATGACCCCTGCATGCCTGGGATGAAGCCTACTTGGTCGTAGTGGATGATATCTTTGATGTGTTCTTGTATTCGGTTTGCAAGTATTTTGTTAAGTATTTTTGCATCAATGTTCATGAGGGAGATTGGCCTGAAATTCTCTTTCTTTGTTGAGTCTTTGTGAGGTTTAGGTACCAAGGTGGCTGTGGCTTCATAGAAAGAGTTTGGTAGTGTTCCTTCTGTTTCTATTTTGTGGAATAGTTTGAAGGGTATTGGCTTAAGCTGTTCCTTGAAGGTCTGGTAGAATTCTGTGCTGAACCCATCTGGCCTTGGGCTATTTTTTTTGCATGGTAGGCTTTTGATGACAGCTTCTATTTCCTTAGGGGATATAGGACTATTTAATTGATTTATCTGGTCTTGATTCAGCTTTGGCATGTACAATCCGTCAAGAAAATTGTCCATTTCATTTAGATTTTCAAATTTTGTGGCATATAGACTTTGGAAGTAAGACCTAATTATTGTTTGGATTTCTTCAGTGTCTGTGGTTATATCCCCCCTTTCATTTCTGATTTTGTTGATTTGGATAGATTCTCTCTGCCTTTTAGTTAGTTTGGCTAAGGGTTTGTCTATCTTGTTGAATTTCTCAAAGAACCAGCTTTTGGTTTCATTGATTCTTTGAATTGTTTTATTTGTTTCTAATTGATTGATTTCAGCCCTGAGTTTGATTATTTCCAGCTGTCTATACCTCTTTGGTATTTATGTTTCTTTTTTTTAGGACTTTTAAGTGAGCCATTAAGTTGCTGGCATGAAATGTTTCGAATTTCTTTTTGAAGGCACTTAGTGCTATGAACTTTCTTCTTGCTACTGCTTTCATTGTGTCCCTTACGCTTGGGTATGTTTTGCCTTCATTTTCATTGAATTCGAAGAAGTCTTTAATTTTATTTCTTCTCTGACCCAGCTGTCATTTAGTAGCAAGTTGTTCAGTTTACATGTGTGTGCAGGCCTTTTGCTATTTTTGTCATTGAAGTCCAGCTTTAGTCCTTAGTGATCAGATAGGATACAAGGGATAATTTCAATTTTCTTGTATCTGTTGATTCTTGCTTTGTGACCAACTATATGGTCTATTTTGGAGAAGGTTCCATGAGGTGCTGAGAAGAAGGTAAATTCTTTTGTGTTTGGGTGAAAGGTTCTGTAGATATCCGTGAGGTCCATTTGATTCATGACCTCTGTCAGAGTTATTGTTTCTTTGTTTAATTTCTGTTTTGTTGATCTGCCTTTTGTTGAGAGTGCGGTGTTGAAGTCTCCCACTATTAATGTGTGAGGGTCTATGTGTGGTTTAAGTTTTTTAATGTTTCTTTTACAAATGTGGTTGCCCTTGCATTTGGGGCATAGATGTTCAGGATTGCAATATCTTCCTGGTGGATTTTTTCCCTTGATGAGTATGAAGTGTCCTTCTCTATCTCTTTTGATTGACTTTGGTTGAAAATCTACTTTATTAGATATTAGGATGGCTACTCCTACTTGTTTCTTGGTTTCATTTGCTTGGAAATCTGTCTTCCAACCTTTTACCCTCAGGTAATGTCTATCTTTGTGATTTAGGTGTGTTTCTTGCATGCAACAGATTGTTGGGTCTTGTTTATGCATCCATTCTGTTAGTCTGTGTCTTTTATTGGAGTATTGAATCCATTGATGTTGAGGCAGATAAATGACCAGGGACTGTTAGATCCTTTGATATTGATATTGGCTATGGTAGTGTGTTTGAGTGTTTGGCTACTTTTGGTTTGCTGTAGTGAGTTTATTTCCTGTGTTTTCTTGAAAGTAGTTGTTTTCTTGGACTGTATTTTTTCTTCTAGTATCTTCTGTAACACTGGATTTGTGTGTAGGTATTGTTGAAATTTGTTTTTGTCATTGAATATCTTGTTTTCTCCATCTATGAGGACTGAGAGTTTTGCTGGGTACAGTAGCCTAGGCTGACATCTGTGTTCTCTTAGGGTCTGCATGATATTCGTTCAGGCTTTTTTGGTTTCCATAGTCTCTGTTGAGAGATCAAGTGTGATTCTGATGGGTTTACCATTATATGTTACTTGGCCTTTTTCCCTTGCAGCTTTTAGTATTTTTTTCTTTGTTCTGTATACTTACCGTTTTGATTATTATGTGATAGGAGGATTTTCTTTTCTGGTCTAATTTATTAGGTGTTCTGTAAATCTCTTCTATTCTTATAGGCCTCTCTTTTTAAATTGAAAATTTTTTTTTTTCTATTCTTTGGTGAAAATATTTTCTGGGCCTTGGAAGAGGGAATCTTCTTTTTCCTCTATTCCTATTATTCTTCGGTTTTGTCTTTTTATGTTGTCTTGGGTTTCTTGGATGGTTTATATCAGGAATTTTTTAGATTTATTATTTTCTTTGACAGATTCATTGATTTCTTCCATTGTATCTTCCACACCTGAGATTCTTAGTTCCATCTGTTATAGTATGTTGGTTATGCTTACCTATGTAGTTCCTGTTTTATTTCCTAGGTTCTCCCTCTCCATGATTTCCTCCATTTGTGTTTTCTTTAAGTCTTCCAATTCTATCTTCAGATCTTGAACCTTTTTGTTCATTTCCTTTACCTGTCTGACTGTATTTTCCTGTTTTTCCTTCAATTTCTTCAGTTGTTTCTTTGAACATTCCTCTGTTTCTTTTAATTCTTTCAGTGATTTAACAATTTCCTCGTTGAAAGCCACAAACTGTTTGGCTGCATCTTCCTGTATTTCTTTAAGGATACCCATAATCTGTTTTATTATATCTTCCCCTAAATCTTTACGCATTTTATTTGCTTCCTCCATTAACCTCTTAATAAGCATAGATGTAAGGTCATCCTTTTGCATTTCACTTATGTTAGGGTGTCCAGGGCTACTTGTTCCTGGATAACTGGGTTCTGGTGATGCCATATTGCTTTGCCTTTTCTTGGTTGTGATTTTTCGCTGGCCTCTGCTCATCTCTCTGTCTCAGGTGTTGTCTGTTAATTTCTGGTGCCTTCTGGGTCCTAGGGTGGGGAGAATCCACTTGGTGGGGTTCTGAAGTTCTCCTCCGCCTTTTGGGTATGGTCACATGAATGGTGGTTGCTCTCAGGAATTGTCACAGTTCACTTCAGGTGTATGGACCTGTGTGGTAACTGTGGTGTTCAGGAAGGCTCTCCTCTTATCAGGAAAGGTCCTGGTGATGGCTGCCCTGCTGCTGGGTTTCTTGCTCTGAATTTAGTGAGCAGCAGCTGATGCTCTTAAGGTGTAATTGTTGGGTGCAGCCCAGGGATTCCTACAGTTTTGTCAGTTTAGCTAGGGATAACTGGTTGATCCTTGGCACAGTATCTCAGGGCTGCTGTAATTGCTCTCTGGCTTTTGTAGGTCTGAGGATGCAGCTGTGTGCCCCAGTGCCCTAGTGGTACTCAATAATCACAGGTGAGCACAGCAATCATGCCTGCAGTAGAAAGCTAGAGCCTAGAGTCTGTATGAATCCAGAAAGTCTTTTGGAGCTGGGTGTCCTGAGCGTTGGACCTGATGATCCCCCCCCCTCCCGCTGTGGGTTTTCCTCCTGACAGGGACACCCAATCTTTGCTTTGGGGACAGCCGTTCTATCTGTGATGGTGAGTAGAATGTGCAGGCACAGACTTATGTGGCTCCACCTTTCTGTGTTTCTGGGGAATGGGTGTCTGGGCGTCTGCTGAAACTAGGTAATTTTTCCGGAGACCTTTTCTGGGTGGTGGTATCAGCTGAGTGCTCTGAGGTCAGACCAGCCATTTCTCTCCCTGTGAGTTTGCACATGACAGAGAAACTCAGTCTCTGGTGCCCCGGGGACCACAGTTCTATTTGGGACAGCAAGTCAGGCGCAGGCAGGACTCTGTGCTGGTGCCTGGATCCCTGGCTCTGGCTCTGGGCTAGCTCCTGGGTGCCCGCGGAACCCCGAGTCTTTTCCAGGGGATATTTGGTTGACCTAAGGTCGGTCCCAATCTTTTCCTGCACCATGGGGCTATCTCTCTACTGGAAATCCAATCTCTGATGTTATGAGGACCACAATTCAGTCTGGGGTAGTGATCAGAGCATGCCGGAGTATGGCTCTGGGCTGGAGTATGGCACCAAGCGCCTGGTGGAATGGGAATCTCTTCCACGGTTTAGCTGGGTGAGTTAAAGCTGATTGAATCCCCCACCGTGGGGTATCCTCTCACCTGGGAAACACAATCACTTGTGTTTTAGGGCCATGAGTTCTGACTGCTGGTCACTGTGCCGATCCTGCTGTGCTGCTGGTCAGAACAAGAATTGTCCAGGCACTGCCATCTTGCCGAATCACACCCCCAGTCTCTGGTCCTTGTCTCCTTTCTCTTTCCAGTATTTACCCTCCCCTACTCCTCAGAAATGGTGACCCCTCCCCCAAACCACTCGAGCACATTGAATCATATCAAGACTGAGCACAACTTCTTCCACTGATGAGGGCAAGGCAACCCTGCCAGAGGGAAGTAAAAAAAAAAGTAGACAACAGAGAAACAGAGCCAAATGCTAAACAGAACTCATAGAGTCCTATGGAAGAGTTGGGGGATGATTGAGGGAGTCTGAGGGTTCAAGGACTCCACAAGCAGACTTATAGAGTCAACTAACCTTGGCCCATGGAGACTCAAAGAGACTGAAGCACCAACCAAAAAGCATGCATGATGAGTCCTAGGAACTCTGTTCATCTGTAGCAGATGAACAACTTGGTCTTCCTCTGGAACCCCAAACAACTGGAACAGGAGCCCTCTCTGAGTCTCATGCCTCCATTTTGATCCAGTTCCCCAAGTGGCTGGTCTTATCTGGTCTCAGTGGGAGAGGGTGCACTGAGTCCTGAATCAACTTAATGGGACAGGCATGTTGGTACCTATGAGGGACATCCCCTTTCTGTGAAGAGAAGGAAAAGGTATAATTGGGGGAGGGGCATAGGAGGTGGGGTGACTTCGAGAAGAGGAGGAGGGCTGCAATCAGGATGTAAAATATACAAGTACTTTTTTCCAAAAAGAAAAATAAAAAAGGTTAAAAAATTTAGTTGAACTTTAAAAATTATTAATATTTGCCTTTATTCTACTCTAGAGATGAATCATTTCATGCTTTATAATGTAATCCTTGTTATAGATTCATTTGTTTACTTGTTCTGGCAGCAGAGCTAATATTAAATTTAGCTTCTATAACACCGTGAATAAGTGGCCATTCACGTATATCTATGAACCTCTAAGCAAATGACTGTTAACTGTCAAGCAGACTTATACAAAAGAAAAGAAATAAATAAATTAATAAACAAGAAAATAGTAATACATACAATTAAGGGCTCAAATAATCTAAGATGGAAAGTAGAGGTAACTTAGTTTACATATATTTCAAAAGAAGAGCAAAAGCTCTCCTAAAGTCTCAACTCTCCTATAAAATAAAGTTATAAGACTTCTAAGACAGCATTGTAATAGTGAAGCAGGCTCTTCTTCATTTTGTTTTTAATAAATCCCACCACCTGCTAAGCAAAGATTTACAGGGGTCTGTAAAGAGGAACTTGTACTGCCACATAAAACAGAAGGTGGAAAGTATTAAATCCTTGCTTTCATGGTATTGAGACTTTTTGAATACTCTTTTAAATGTGCCCAATTTAATCCCCTGTTTAATTTCAAAGAACATAAACCCCAATAGTTTAACTATCATACTTTATTTTTGCTCTCTGTGGAACTTCATTTTTATTCATGCTGTGGTGCTTTTAAACAGACAAAATGATTCTGAACACTCCACACCTCTTTGAGCCCAGGCATTGCCCTGTCACTCACTTTAACAGAGACACCTTATCTCTTCCTATTTTTATTATGCACTGTCTTCTTTTCATGTGATGCACACAAATAAAGGCTTTGAAAAAAAAGGAAAGAAAGAAAGAAAGAAAGAAAGAAAGAAAGAAAGAAAGAAAGAAAGAAAGAAAGAAAAAGAAAAATGAAGGTCCTCAGCTTTCTGCTTCTAGACTTTTAGGAGAGTAGTTAATTTATACGTACCTTCTGCCTCATGGTAACAGTTTCATTTGGGAAGGGGATGAAGAGAGGGAGAGGCAAGGGCTATGATCCTCAATTGCTTGCTTTGCAGGTTGAGAGGTAGCTTGGTGTGATCTGCAGACTTTACTTGCTGATGAATGACTTATTTACATGGAACCATTGCTATCTTAGCAGTGTTTCACACTTCCAGTAACTGAGGGTACTCACTTCTAGTGGGACCCTGATCTACAGGATGATATCTCATCTGGAATAGTCAGTTATAGCTTTCTTTTTGAAATTTTATTACTATTGCTTATTATACTTTTTCACTTTTTAGCCTGTCTGTAGACACCTCCCATATCTCCTCCTGGTCCCACCATACCTTCCTCTTCTCCCCAGTGTTCCTCCCCTAGTCCAATGACAGGGGAGATCCTCCTCCCCTACTATCTGACCTTAGCCTATCAGGTGTCATCAGGACTGTCTGGATCCTCTTACTCTGTAGTCTAATAAGGCTACCTTGCCAGAGGGAGGTACTCAAAAGAGAAGGCAGCCAAGTTCATATCAGAGACTGCCCCTGCTCCCCTTACTAGTCTCCCCATGAAGACTGAGCTGTCCATGGACTACATCTGAGCAGAGGTTCTAAGTCCTGTCCCTGCTTGGTCCTTGCTTGATTCATCAGTCTCTGCGGGACCCCTTGGGCCCAGATTTTTTGGCTCTGTTGGTCTACGTGGGAGTTCCAGTCCTCTCCAGGTCTTTCTATCTTCCTGTTATTCCATAAGATTTCTTGCACTCTGACTAAAATTTGGCTATGAGTCTCAGTATCTCCTTTGGTACCCTGGTGGGTACAGTCTTTCAGAGGCTGCCTGTGGAAAGTTCTTGTCCTGTTTCCTGTCTTCTCCTAATTCCCATGTCTATTCTGTTTGTCCTTCATTGTCCTTCAATGAAGATTGAACAACTTCCCTAGGGTTGTTCTTATTGTTTAACTTTTTTAGGACTATAGACTTTATTATGTTAATCCTATATTATATGTCTAATATCCACCTATAAGTGAGTATATACCATTTGTGTCTTTCTGTTCTGTGTTACTTCACTCGGGATGACCTTTTCTAGTTCTTACCATTTGCCTGCAAATTTCATGATTTCCTTGCTTTTAATTGATGAGTAGTATTCCATTGTATAAATGTACCACAGTTTCTGTATCCATTCCTCCACTGAAGAACACCTAGGCTGATTCCAGATTTTGTCTATTACAAATAAAGCTGCTATGAACATAGCTGAACAATTAGAACCTACTAACTGATTTTACATCTTACACATTGTTCGCCTTTTATACAACTTTAATTGTCATAACTTGTAACATGTTTAGTTTGTTTTACATCTACATAATATAATTTGTCACATATAGTGAGCTACTAATAAATTGAAATCATTGACTACTGTTCCTTTTATTAATGTAATTGCAATTTAAATGATTTTTAAATCAAAGAAATAGTCTATGATGTGTAAAGCCTGAATAATAACACTTTAAATAAAAGATGTAGCCATGGTTAACTATGCCTACATATTAAATACATTTATGTATTTAATAAAAATAATAATTACATAGAATTATGTAGATAGAGGTCAGGGTATTTATGTGTACTACACTACACAAAGAAGAAATGCTGGGACATGCCAACAGGTAGATAACACAGATCAATATTTGGTCTTACCTTCATGATTTTGCGTTGGATTTCTTTGTTGTTGTTGGTGGTGAAGGATATTTGATCACACTGTGAAACCCAACCTTATGTACTGGAAAACCTGTTTCTATTGTTGTGTGACTTAACCATAGCATAACAACTTTAATCCAGGAGCTTTTTTTTATAAACAGCCTTAAATAAAGTTAACCTCAGGTCAAGAGGCAGAGAAAACAATCTGTTGACAGGAAGTGAACATGGGGAAAACTATAGAGAGTGAGAATAAGTCTGGAAGAAGGATAGACAGAAATACAGAAAGCAGACAGGAGAGACATTGAGTTCCAGGGTTTTTAAGACAGCCCAGAAAGGAGAAGGGTCTTTTTCATGGAAAGCCTGCTAGGTAAGTTCAGCTCCATGCTTTTTCTGTCCCTCTGCCAGCAATGTTTCACCCCAGCATCTGGTTCTTGATGGTAAATTCAAACATTTGAGATTTTGTTTTAAAACAACACTTTTTAATTACAGAAATAATGTGATTGTGTTCAAAATGATTCTTTTTCTAAAAAAATGATTATTGTATAAAATAAAAAGGAGACTGTATGTACATCAGTCATCAGGACATAGTATGGATACATATATATGACTAACTTGTTTTTTGCACACATTCTAAATAGAAAATTAAACTAATAAAAGTAAAATTTAAAACCAAAGCATGATTTTGATCATATTCCCCATTTTCTACTCTCTTTCCTAATTAATTTCCACAACCTTTAGTTTCCTTTTGTCGTGAACATTTTTACTTTTGTTTTCATGTCTGTTCATCTTCTTTATGATTGATGTCTTAAAAGACATCAATGTCTTTGATTGATAATGTGGTAATTTGATCTGCTTGAAGGAGTTGAAATCAGTTATTAGCACATGTGTTGGGGCTGAAAATTCAATCTGTGTCCTTTGGAAGAGCAAGAAGGGCCATTGCACATTAAGTGGCCTCTCCAGCACCTATCTAATTTATCTTCAAATGGTTTCTGGAAGACCACTTTTAACTAAAAACTGTATAAAATTCATATAAATTATGAATGAGAAACTAAGTTTCACCATTTTATTAATTCCTGAATTTCAGATTTAGCTTGCTACCTTGAAATACCTGTAAAATAAATTTGAATAAAGTCATCTGTGGAATTAGAGTTGGCCAGTTAAAGGAAGCAGGTGACCAAAACAAAATAAAGGGAGATGTTCCTGAGCATAACATGTAACTCACATGTTAACATGACATGACTAGAGCCATCATTTTGTAAGTAAATAATAAAAATATTCCAGTAATGGTACATTAAGCCCATCCCAGCATTCCTGAGACTGTGGTAGAAGAATCTTCAAGGCCAGGCACATCTGCACAGAGAAGTATAGAAAGGCTAGGGTTCCATAATATGAATGAACCACAAAAATCATTTGATATTTAAACAAGAAGGTATTATGCATATTCATTACTTCCAACAGAAAATAACACTTCTTAGAAAAATTAATAAGGATTTATATGCATTGTGAAGTCCTTTTGTTCATAGACTGTTAGAGGAGAACAATGATTTCAGTTATTTATCTTTTTTGGGGGGTAGGAAAGGGCTTATTTCAATCACAGTTCCATGTAACCATTTATCTTCAAAAGCAATGAGGGGGAGAGGGCAAGATGGCGGCCATCAGATCACATCATTTCTGAGTGCCAGAGGATTCAAAACTCTGAAATTGGTGAGTGAACGGGTATCTGAAGCTGGAAAACTGAAATTGTGGCTTCTTGAAAGAGAGGGGACAGCACAGGAGCAGAGAACTCTTTGATTCAGGTCAGATACAGACTTCTCTGTGAACAGAAAGGGGCACTTACCTTCCTTGGACCTCCCTCTCCCTCAGAGAAGCTGAGCCACAGTGCCAGTGATGCAGATCTTGAAAACCAAGACAGCAAAGTCCGTAATACGAGCACTGCAACCTCAGCCTGAGATCCAGGGTAAAAGCCTGCCTGGGTCCCACACCCAAGAGTGGCCAGCTGTAATGACTCCACAGAGTCTGACTGGACTGTACAGGGTCTCTTAGACCCTCAGTGGTGGGCAGCAGGCTGTGTGGCATGTTGTGCTGCAGACCTGCAAAACAACCCAGGTGCACCAAGTGCTAAGTCATGGTTAAGCTGGCTCCACAGGACTTCCTGGGAGGCAAGTAGACAACCCAGTTCTGCAGCCGCAGCTGGACTCCGGGCTACAGGGCTACAACACTACTGAGATCTGTGAGTACACATTTGGCTCAGAGAAGAGGAGGAATCTTGTGCTTTATGATTTGACCTGCTATAGAGTGAGTGAGCCCCCAAGTGCCTGCAGAACCCCAGATCCAGGGTGCTTCTAAGCTAGCAGCCAGACATCAGAAACCTCCCACCCATAATTCACTGAGGGGTACAGAGGGTATCCTGGGACATGGAAACTGTGGCTCCACCAATGGAGTTTAGGCAAATAACTCCTGGAGCTCAATTAGAGACGAATACCAGGAGCCTGTAGGCCAATAACATACCCAGGAAATTTGTGCATGCAATCAAACCAGCTCGTGCAATAACTTCAGTGCCTGCGAACACTTCAGTGACCACAAGGCTCACTTCCCTCACACTGAAGGCCTCTACATTCTCTGGCACTCTGTCCCTCAAGGCAAACTTCCACACAAATACACACATACACACTCACACACACACACACACACACACACGTTTACACCTTCGCTTACATTTGTTCTTCTGCACCTGCAGACTTCCCTCCCACAGGTACAGCTGAAGCACCAATGCACATGCTGAAACCATTGGATCTCTCTGAAGAATTCTCCAGACACCAGAGAAAGACGGTTCCAATCTGAACTGCAGAATCCAAGAACAAACAGAGAAGGTTACAGATAAAGAAATGGCCAGAAGTTGGTGAAAGAACACATAAAAAAAAAAAAAAATCAGGAAATCATGGCATCAGAAGCAACCCGAAAATCAATGGATATTCCAATTCTTCAGAAACACAGGAAAATGACCATAAAGAAATGCTTATACAGTTATTAGAGTCACATGAAGAGGAACAAAACAAATCTCTCAGAGAAATAGCCACGTAAATAGAGGGACAAGTAGAGGCAAAATTAGTGGCATATTGTGAAGAAACAAACAAAAAAATAGAGCCATCATACAGAGACAGGAAGCCACATTCAAACAGATGAAGGAAATGGTACAAGGCATGAAAACAGAATTAGAATCAATAAAGAAAACACAAACTGAGAAAACCTGGAGCTGGAGAACTTGGAGAAAAGATCAGGAACCACAAACCTAATCATCACCAACAGAATACAAGAGATGGAAGAGAGAATCTCTGGTGCTGAAGATACGCTTGCAGAAATTGATACTTCTCTTAAAGAAAAAGTAAAATGGAAAAGTCCCAAACACAAAACATCCAAGAAATCAAAGACACCATGAAAAGGCGATATCTAAGAATAATAGGAATTGATGAAAAAGAAGACTCCAGTCTCCAAGGTTCAGAAAATATCTTCACAAAAATCATAGAAGAAAATTTCCCCAACTTAAAAAAGGAGATATCCATAAACATACAAGAGGCCTACAGAACACCAAATAGACTAGACCAGAAAAGAAAATCCTCATGTCACATCACTATCGAAACATTAAATCTACAGAACAAAGAAAAGATATTAAAAGCAGCAAGGGAAAAAGGCCAAGTAACATAAAGTGTAGACCTATTAGAATCACACCGGACTTCTAATCAGAAACAATGAAAGCCAAAAGGGCCTGGGAAGAGGTCACGCAGGCTTTAAGGGACCACAGATACCATCCCAGACTACTATACACAGCAAAGCTTTCAATCAACATCAATGGAGAAAACAAAATATTCCATGATAAAACTAAATTTAAGCAATTTCAACAGCAAAACAGCCCTACAGAAGATACTATAAGGAAAACTCCAATCCAACGAAAACAACTATACCCAAGAAAACAGGATACAAATAATGTCCCAAGAAAAAAAAGAAAAGAAAACAAGTAATGATTCACAGTAAGACCACCAACACCACAATAACCTCTGGTGTTGGTCGCCTTGGTTTGCCTGTGGTGTATATGCAAGGTTAGAGTCTCACAACAGTGTAATGCAGCCATGATCATTCAGGCCTTTACAGCCATTGAAGCAGGACA
>REGO01000372.1:1027035-1051700 GCA_010120015.1 Rhombomys opimus
ATCAATGGACTCTACTCACCTGTAAAAAGACATAGACTAATAGAATGGGTACAGAAACAGGATCCAACATTCTGCTGCATCCAAAAAACGCACGACTGCAACAAAAAAAACTACCTCAGAGTGAAGGGCTGGAAATTTTTTTTCCAAGCAAATAGATCCAGAAAACAAGCTGGGGTAGCAATCCTATTATCTAATTAAAAAGACTGTCAACCAAAATTAATCAAAAAAGATGAAGAGTGGCACTACATTCTCATCCAAGTTAAAATCCACCAAGAGGACATCACAATTCTGAACATCTATGCCCCAAATACAAGAGTACCTACATCCGTAAAGGACACATTATTAAAGCTTAAATCACACATTGATCGCAACACAGTAATAGTGTGAGATGTTTGTAGCAGCCTTATTTGTAATAGCCAGAAGCTGTAAACAACCCAGATGACCCACAGTGGAGGAATGGATACAGAAATTGTGGTACATCTACATAATGGAATATTACTAAGCAATAAAAAACAAGGAAATCATGAAATTTGCAGGTAAAGGGTGGGATCTGGAAAAGATCATCCTGAGTGAGCCATCCCAGAAGCAGAAAGACGCACACAATATATACTCATTCATATAGACATATAATATAGGATAAACCTACTAAACTCTGTACACCTAAATAAACTAATCAAGAGAGAGGACTTTTGCTAAAATGCTCAATCTCTACCCAGAAAGGCAAAGAGGCTGGATATCAGAAGAAGGAGAAAAGAAGGAACAAGTCAGGAGCCTGACACAGAAGAACTCTGAAAGGCTCTGCCCTACAAACTATCAATGCAGATGCTGAGACTTATGGGCAACCTTTGGGCAGAGTGCAGGGAGTCTTAGGAAAGAAGTGGGAAACAGTAAAATCTTGAGAGGACAGAAACTCCATAAGGAGAGCAACAGAACCAAAGATCTGAGCACAGGGGTCTTTCCTGAGACTGATATTCCAACCAAGGACCATCCAAGGAGATAACCTAAGACACCTGCACAGATGTAGCACATGGCAGTTCAGTATCCAAGTGAGTTCCATTGTTATAGGAACAGGGACTGTCTCTGAAGTAAACTGATTGGCCTGCTCTTTAATTACCTCCCCCTGAGAAGGAAGCAGCATTACCAGGCCACAGAAGAAGACACTGCAGCCACTCCTGATGAGACCTAATTGACTAGGATCAGAAGGAAGGAAAAGAAGTCTTCCCCTATCAGTGGACTTGGGGAGGGGCATGCATGCAGAGGGTAGAGGATGGGAGAGATTGGGATGGGAGGAAGGAGGGAACCACAGACGGGATACAAAGTGAATAAAGTGTAATTAATAAAGAAAAAATTAAATCACACATTGATCCCAACCTGTAATAGTGGAAGACTTTAACACCCCACTCTCTCCAAGGGCAGATAATCTACACAGAAGCCAAATAGGGAAATAAAGGCACTAACAAAGGTCCTACTTCAAATGGACCTAATAGATTTCTACAATACTTTTCACCCACACTCAAAAGAGAATACATTCTTTTCAGCACCTCATGGATGATAGAGTTGGTAACAAAGCAAGCCTCAACAGATACAAGAAGATTGAAATAATCCCCTGTATTCAATCTGACCACCATGGACTAATGCTTGACCTCAAAAACAATAGAATTAAAAAAAAGCCTATAAACACATGAAACTGAACAACTTGCTGCTCAATGACAGCTGGGTTAAGGAAGAAATAAAGAAAGAAATTAAAGATTTCCTATACTTCCATGAAAATGAAGGTATACAACATACCCTAATTTATGGGACACAATGAAAGCAGTGCTCAGAGGAAAATTCATAACACAAAGTACCTTCAAGAAGAAATTTGCAACATCTCATAGAAGCAACTTAATGGCCCAACTGAAAAAACCAGGAAAAAAAGACACAGATACACCCAAGAGGAACAGACTGTTGGAAATAATAAAAATTAGGGCTGAAATCAATCAATTAGAAACAAATAAAATAATTCAAAGAATCAATGAAACCAAGAGCTGGTACTTTAGGAAAATCAACAAGGTAGACAAACTCTTTGCCAAACCAACTAAATGGCAGAAAGAAACTATCCAAATCAGCAAAATCAGAAATGAAAAGGGGGCCATAACTACAGACACTGAGAAAATCCAAACAATCATCAGGTCATACTACAAAAGACTATATGACACAAAATGTGAAAATCTAAATGAAATGGACAATTTTCTGTATAGATTTTATCTGCAAAAATTAAGTCAAGATCAGGTAGAAAGATTGAAAACCCTATATCCACCATAGAAATAGAAGCAGTCATCAACAGAATCCCTTCCAAAAAAAGCATGGGCCAGATGGATTCAGTGCAGAATTTTACCAGACTTTCAAAGAAGTGCTAACACTAGTATTCTTTAAAATATTCCACAAAATAGAAACAGAAGGAACATTACCAAACTCATTGTATGAAGTCACAGTCACCTTGATACCTAAACCACACAAAGACCCAACAAAAAAGAGAACTTCAGACCCATCTTTGTTATGAACATTGATGCAAAAATATTCAATAAAATACTAGCAAACCGAATCCAAGAACACATCAAAGATATCATCCACCATGACCAAGTAAGCTTCATCCCAGGCATGCAGGGGTGGTTCAACATACAGAAATCCATCAATGTAATCTACCACATAAATAAACTGAAGGAGAAAATCCACATGATCATCTCCTTAGATGCCAAAAATATATTTGACAAAGTCCAAGACCCATTCATGTTTAAAGTCTTGCTGAGATCAGGGATCCAAGGCACATAACTAAATATAGTAAAGGTAATATAGAGCAAGCCTATCGCCAACATTAAATTCAATGAAGAGAAACTGAAATCAGGGACAAGGCAAGACTTCCCACTCTATCCATATCTATTCAACATAGTACTGGAAGTCCTAGCTACAACAATAAGACAAGTAAAGGAGATCAAGGGGATACAAATCAGAGAGGAAGAGGTCAAAGTTTGACTATTCACAGATGATATGATAGTATACATGAGTGACCCCAAAAATTCAACCAGACTACACCTTCACCTGATAAACAACTTCAGCAAAGTGGCTGGATACAAAATTAATTCAAAAAATTCAGAAGCCTTCCTGTATATCTAAGACAGAATGGCCGAGAAAGAAATCAGGGAAACAACACCCTTTACAATAGCCACCAATAACATAAAGTACCTTGGGGTGACTTTAACAAAGCAAGTGAAAGAGCTGTTTGAAAAAACTTCAAGTCTCTGAAGAAAAAAAATTGAAGAAGATATTAGAAGATAGAAAGATCTTCTGTGCTTGTGGATTGGTAGGATTAACATAGAGAAAATGGCCATCCTGCCAAAAGCCATCTACAGATTCAATGCAACTCCCATTAAAATACCAACACAATTCTTTACAGACCTTGATAGAAAAATTCTCAACTTCATATGGAGAAACGAAAAACCAGAATTTCCAAAATGAATCTGTACAACAACAGATCATCTGCAGGTATCTCCTTCCCTGATTTCAAGATGCACTTCAGAGCAATAATAATAAAAGCAGTATGGTATTGGCATAGAAGCAGAAAAGTAGATCAATGGAATCAAATAGAAGACCTAGAAATAAACCCAAAAACCTATGTGTTGGTATAATGTTCTTTTAAAATGTGTACACCTTACCCTTGTTCATTCAAATGGTGATTTCTCTCCCCCCCCCCCGCCCCGGTTTCAATCCTAAGCATCCTGTCTCAATTTGGTGTAAGCTTCCAAAGAAAGCAACTAGACACAATGTTGAGCTGGGAGGAATGGGAACCAGAGGACAGGAAATGTGTGGGAGGAGCTAGAGGGCAGGAAATAAGTGGGAGGAAAAAGGGCACTAGGAGAGCTAGGAGAGCAGAGCTGGATGAGAGATCTTGGAAATATGTGGAGAGATGGACTGGACCTAAGTTATTATAAAAAGCAAGTATAATGTGGAAAATCTAAATGTTAGGAAACTATGAGGGCTTGGAGGTTTAGGATGGAGTAGCTATTGCCCAGCATTATGTTCTAGGTTAATTAAATAAACCCAGTCTCTGTGTGGTGATTTGGTTATACAGCTGTTTAGGATTAACAGCAAGCATTACTAAAAGATAAACCACTAGTAAATATTAATTTTCACCTACAACACCTATGGATATTTGAATTTCGGCAAAGAAGCCAAAAGCATTCAATAGAAAAAGACAGCATCTTTAAGAAATGCTGCTGGTCCAACTGGTTGTCTACATGCAGAAAAATTAAAATATAACCATATTTATCTCTTTGCATAAAACTAAAGTCCTGATGGATCAAAGACCTCAACATAAAACCAGATACACTAAATCAGTTAGAGGAAAAAGTGGTGAAGACCCTGGAACTCATTGGCACAGGAGACATCTTACTGAACAGAACACCAACATCACAGGCTCTTAGAGCAACAGATCAATAAATGGGACCACATGAAACTGAAAAGCTTCTGGAAAGCAAAAGACATTGTCATCAGAACAAAATGACAGCCTTCAGACTGGGAAAGGATCTTTATCAACCCTATATCTGACAGAGGGCTGATATACAGACTATATAAAGAAATAAAGAAATAAAAAGCAGTAAAGCAAGCAATACAATTAAAAAATGGGGTACAGAGCTAAACAGAATACTCTGTAGAGGAATATAGAATGACAGAGAAAAACCTAAAGAGATGATCAATGTCCTTAGCGATCAGAGAAATGCAAATCAAACAACCCTGAGATTTCACATAACACCTGTCAAAATTGCAAAGGTTAAAAACTCAAGTGACAACACATGCTGGAGAATGTTGTGGAGAATTGGGATCCCTCCTTCACTGCTGATGGGAATGTAAACTCCTACAACTGCTTTGGAAATCAATCTGGTGCTTTCTCAGACAATTAGGAATAGTGTTTCCTCAAGAACCAACTACACCACTCCTAGGCATGTAGCCAAAATATGCTCAAGTACACAACAAGGACCTTTGCTCAACCATGCTTGTAGCAGCTTTATTTGTAATAGCCGGAAGCTTGAAGCAACCCAGTTGGCCATCAACAGAGCAATGGATACAGAAATTGTGGTACATTTACACAGTGCAATACCACTCAGCAATTAAATACAAGGAAATCATGAAATTTGCAGGCAAATGGTGGAATCTAGAAAAGATCATCCTGAGTGAGGTATCCCAGGAGCAGAAAGACACACATGGAATATACTCACTTATATAGTCCTATAAGATAGGATAAATATACTAAAATATGTTCACCTAAAGAAGATAAACAAGAAAGAGGACCTGGGGTAAGATGATCAGTCCTCACTTAGAAAGACAAATGGGATGGACATTGGACATAGGAGAAAACAAGAAACAGGACAGAAGCCTACTGCAGAGGGCCTCTGAAAGACTCTACCTACCATCTTATCAAAGCAGATGGTGAGGCTCAAAACCAAACCTTCAGTAGAGTGCAGGAAATCAGATGATAAAAGGGGGAATTAGTATGACCAAGAGAGGACAGGAGCTCCACAAGGACAAAATATATCAGGCTATGGGGGTCCTCTATGAGACTGTTTCTCCAACCAAGGACTATGTATGGATATAACCTAGAACTCCTGCTCAGATGTAGCCCATGGTAGCTCAGTAACCAATTGGGTTCCCATAGTGAGGGGAACAGGGACTATTTCTGACAGGAATTCAACGACTGGCTCATTTACCACCCCTCCCCCTGAGGGAGGAACAGCCTTGCTAGGCCACAGAGGAGGACATTACAGTCAGCCCTGAAGATACCTGATAAGCTAGGGTCAGATGGAAAGGGAGAAGGACCTCCTTTAGCAGTGAACTTGGAAAGGGACAGGGAGGATATGAAAAAGGGAGGGTGGGATTGGGAGGAAATGAGGAAGGGGGCTATGGCTAGGATATAAAGTAAATAACCTGTGATTAATATTAAAAACTAAAAATTAAAAAAAACAATACCACTTGAAAAAAAAAAAAAAAAAAAAAGCATTGAGGGTATGAATTAAAGCATGGCAGGAACCTGGAGACAGGAGCTGATGCAGAGACCATGGAATGGTGCTGCTAACTGGTTTGTTCATTATGGCTTGGTCAGCCATGAGCATTGAACCCAGGAACACCATCCCAGGAATAGGACCACTCACAATTGGCTGGGCCTTATGCATCAATTGCTAAGAAAATGCCATACAGGCTTGCCTACTGCCCCATCGTTTTTTTATCTTAAGTTTATTTTTTATTTCAACTACAGTTTATTCACTTTGTATCTCAGCTATTCCCCCCTTCCTTATTCCCTCCCAATTGTACCATCCCTCCCTCATCTCCTCCCATGCCCCTCCCCAGGTCCACTGATAGGGGAGGTCCTCTTCCCCTCCCATATGACCCTAGCCTATCAGGTCTTATCAAGACTGGCTGCATTGTCTTTCTCTATGTCCTGGTAAGGCTGCTTCCCCCTCAGGGGGAGGTGATCAAAGAGTCAGCCCCTGAATTCATGTCAGAGACAGTCCCTGTTCCCCTTACTGGGTAACTCACTTGGAAATTGAGCTGCCATGTGCTACATCTGTGTAGGGTTTCTAGGTTATATCCATGCATGATCTAAATCTGTTCAAAGAAAAAGTTGGGAAGAACTCTTTAACTCATTCTCAAAGGAGACAATTTCCATGTTCAGTTTCCATGTGTGTGTAGGTCTTTTGCTATTTTTGTTGTTGTTGAAGTCCAGCTTTTGTCCATAGTGGTCAGATAGGGATTATTTCAATGTTCTTGTATCTGCTGAGGCTTGCTTTGTGGCCAACTGTATGGTCTATTTTGGAGAAGGTTTCATGAGGTGCTAAAAAGAAGGTATATAAAAAGAAGGTATATATTGTTTTGAAATTTTCTGTAGACTTCTATTAGGTCCATTTGATTTAGAACCTCTGTAAATGCCATTATTTCCCCATTTAGCTTCTGTCTAGATCATCTGTCCCTTAGTGAGAGTAGAGTGTTGAAGTCTCCCACTATGAAGGTGTTAGGATCAATGTGTAATTTCACCTTTAATAATGTTTCATTTTCAAACATAGGTGCTCTTGTATTTGGGGCACAGATGTTCAGAACTGTCCTGATGAAACCTGATAAGCTAGGGTCAGATGGATGGGGAGGAGGACATCATTTGTCAGTGGACTTAGAGAGAGGCAAGGAGGAGATGAGGGAGGGAGGGAGAGATTGGGAGGGAATGAGAGAGGCGGTTACAGCTGGGAAACAAATTGAATAAAGTGTAATTAATATAAGAAATAAAAATTTAATTAAAAATGCATCAGGACGTTTTACCTGTATTAACTCTAAAAGACTTTAACAGAATGACAGTTCGTAAATAGGTTCAAGGCAGACAATTGAAGTACTATGAACTATAGCTGAACACAAAGTCAGACTCCTAACTTACCTGTTATTTTCAATTGATGCGTGCTAGGGAAGGCAAAACCATTTGGTTTTACTAATATAGCTTCACTTAAGTACTCCAACCACACTCCAAGACAGGCATTATGCCCAGGAGCATTTGGCCAACATAAAACATATTCCACAGGTGTTTTGTTTTGCTTTGCTTTGCTTTTTAGTTGGATGGTAAGTTATGCTTCATGTTGTTTTGTTTATATTATTCTTGTTTTCTTTTTATTTTACTTTCATTTCTTAATTAATTTTTATTTAAAAATTTTATATAATATATTTTGATCTTATTCTTTCCTTTCCTTTAACTCTCCCCAGATCTTTCCTGAATTCCTACACTCAATTCCATGTTTTTATGCTAGATCTGCCTGTCTCTCTTTGGATGGATAGATAGATAGATAAATATAGAGATGACATATATATAAATAGATACATAGATAAATACATAGATATCTGGATATATATATATAATTTTGATTCCTTGAGAGATGATCATGTGTTAGTGTAAAGTTGAAGTATACAAAATTAAAAAAATCTTTGATCTAATAAAATATTTCCAACGAGAGGGAGAAGCTCTGTCAGTATTATTTTTTTAGTCAATTAAATCATTTTTGTTGTTGCCGTTGAGTATATATTTATTGATTTTTCCATTAGTTGTCTTTTTTTATTTTCTTTTTTAAATTGATTTTATATATTTTTTTATTTATTGAAATTTATTCACTTTGTATCCCAGCTGTAGTCCTCTCCCCATTCTCCTCCCAATCCTTCCCTCTCTCTTCTCCCATGCCCCACTGCCAGTCCATTGATATGGGAGGTCCTCCTCCCCTTCCATCTGATCATAGCCTATTAGGTCTCACCAGGACTGGTTGCATTGTTTTCCTCTGTGGCCTGGTAAGACTCACCCCCAACAAAGGGGGTGGTGATCAAAGAGCTAGCCATTGAGTTCATGTCAGAGACAGTCCCTGTTTATTTTACTAGGAAACCCACTTGGACACTGAGCTGCCATGGGCTAAATCTGTTCTGGGGTTCAAGGTTATCTGCATTCATGGTCCTTGGTTGGAGTATCAGTCTCAGAAAAGACCCTTAGGCCCAGATTTTTTGTTTCCCTCATGTGGAGCTCTGTCCCCTCCAGTTCTTTCTGTCTCTCCCTTCTTTCTAAGATTCCCTACACTCTAATCCAAGTTAGCTATGAGTCTCAGCATCTGCTTCTATACCCTGCTTGACAAAGTCTTTCAGAAGCCCTCTGTGGTAGGGTCCTATCCTGTTCCCTGTTTTCTCCCTTTTCTGTTGTCTGTCCTGTTTGGTTTATGAATGAGGGTTTATCATCTTACCCAGGGTCCTCTTTCTTGTTCTTGAGATGTACAGATTTTAGTATGTTAATCCTGTATTATATGTCTAAAATCCACCTAATAGTAAGTATATACCATATGTGTCTTTCTGCTTCTGAGATTTCCTCCCTCAGGATGATCTTTTCTAGTTCCCACCATTTGCCTGCAAATTTCATGATATCCTTGTTTTTAATTGCTGAGTTGTATTGCACTGTGTAAATGTACCACAATTTCTGTATCCATTCCTCAACTGTGGGAAATCTGGATTGTGTCCAGATTCTGACTATTACAAATAAAGCTGCTATGAACATGGTTGAACAAATGTACTTATTGTATACTTGTATATATGCATATATGCCTAGAGGTGGTATAGCTGGATCTTGAGGTAGCACTATTCCTAATTTTCTGAGAAAGCACTAGATTAATTTTTAAAGTGGTTGTAAAAGTTTACATTTCCATGAGCATTGGAGAATTCCCTTTCCTCTGCATCCTCTCCTGCATGTGTTTTCACTTGAGATTTGTTTTTTTCTTCTTTTTTTTCAATTATTATAATTTATTACAAGTTATTCACGTATCAGCCCGGCTGTGGTCCCCTCCCTTGTCTCCTCCTAATCCCACTCTCCTCCCAATCCCACTCTCCCGCCCTCCCCTTATGCCCCTCTGCTAGTCCACTGATAGTAGAGGTCCTCCTCCCCCTTCAATTTGACCCTAGCCTATCAGGTCTCATCAGGACTAGTTGCATTTTCCTCTGTTGACTGACAAGTCTGTATCCCACAGCCTTGTATAGGTGACCAGAGAGCCTGCCACTGAGTTCATGCCAGAGAGTCTCTGCTCCACTTACAAGCAACCCCACTTGGAGACTGAGTCTATGGGTGATAGCAGATCTGGGATTTTAGGTTCTCTCCAGGTATTGTCTTTGGTTAGGGTATCATTCTCTTCAGGGCCCCCCAGGGCTCAGTTTATTTTTTTTAATATTTTTTTATTAATTACAGTTTATTCACTTTGTATCCCTGCTGTAGCCCCTTCCCTCATTCCTTCCCAATCCCACCTTCCTTCCCTCCTCTTCTCCCATGCCTCTTTCTAAGTCCACAGATAGGGGAGGTCCTTCTCCCTTTCCATCTGACCCTAGCCTATCAGGTCTCATCAGGACTGGCTGCATTTTCTGTGGCCCGATAAGGCTGCTCACCCATCAGGGCGAGATGTTCAAAGAGCCAGTCACTGAGTTCAGGTCTGAGAAAATACTGTTCCCCTTACTGGGATATCTACTTGGATACTGAGCTACCATGTGCTACATCTGTGAAGGGGTTCTAGGTTATCGCCACACATGGTCATTGGTTTGAGTATCAGGGCTCAGTTTTTTATGGCTCTGTTTGGTCTCCTTTTGGAGCTCCTGATCCCTGCAGGTCTTTCTATATCCCTCTTCTTTCATAAGATTCCCTGCAATCTGCCCATTGTTTGGCTATGAGTGTCAGCCTATGCTTTGATACCTCGATCAGTAGAGTCTTTCAAAGGCTGTCTGTGGTAGGCTCTTGTCCAATTGTCTTCTCCTGCTTCTGATGTCACTTGAATTTTTTATTTTAGCCAACGATGGGTCTAAGGTGAAACCTCAGGATCATTTGCATTTGCATTTCCCTGATGACTAAGAACATTGAGCATTAAGTGTTTCTTTTCCATTCAATATTCCTCTATAGATAATTCTCTGTTTGTATCCATACCCCATTTTTCAACTGGATTATTTGAGTTGTTGGTGTTTAACTTCTTGAGTTCTTTATATATTCTGGATATTAGCACTCTGTCAGATACAAGGTTGGTAAAGATCTTTTCCCAGTCTGTAGCTGTTGTTTTGTTCTGATGACAGTGTCCTTTGCTTTATAGAACCTTTTCAGTATCATGAGGTCCCATTTATTGATTGTTGATCTTAGAGCTTGTGTAAATAGATCCATACTCATCACCCTGCACACAACTAAAGTCCAAATTAATGAAATACCTTAACATAAAACCAGACACACTAATCCTGTTAGAAGAAAAAGTCGGGAAGAGCCTTGAATTCATTGGCACAGGAGACAACTTCCTGAATAGAGTTCAATCCTGTAAATATTTATTGAGCACATTAATATTTAGAATATTACTTTGTTGTTCAACCAAATTTGTCTATTAGGAAATTTTCCTACTGACTTTTGACATATCATCACAAATTATCAGCTTAAAGCACCAGGAATTTATTATCTTAGACTTCCAGTGATCTGAGATCCAATTAACTTGGTTGAGACTAGACTGACCAAGATGTTGTGTCTGGACATAAGATCTCAACACAAATGGGGCCTCTCTGAAGATCATTGTTTTTGAACAGAAAGAAATCTTACTTCTCTCTAATGATCAACATCCTAGACAGTCATGAAAAATTGTTTTTAAGATGATTTTTAAGCTTTCATTTCTACTTCTTTGGATTTCATATTACTTTCTTACTCTAAAGATCTGGGTTCTTCACATTCTTTTCTCTAAGCAGAACATCAACTGGAGATTTCAGTCTGCTTTCCCATAATCTCCTTCCAGAATCCCCTTCCATGCTCTTTTCTCACTTGCTCTGGTGGAGTAAAATGTGTGTTAATAACGGCCAGATTCTACCTTCTTGTGCTTTTGTTCAATTTTGTTTTCTTTATCCATGATGTTACTCCATAGACTGTGAGTATCTTATTCTAGTATTCCACACTTTCTTTTTCTAGTTTTGTAGCCATTCCACAAGAACAGACACATCAGGAGAATGTATTATCTGCTCCTATGCATGCACATAACAGAAGTGACTTATGCAAGAAGAAAATTGTTTAGTGTCTGCAAGCCTTAACATTTCAGGCTCATTTAAGAGTGGTATGAGTAAGTCTTACTTCCCAATTCATCCTTCTCAGAATCATGATGTTAAACCACAGGCAGATCATAGAACAAATGAATGTCAAGTGATTAGTGAAGAAAAAAATACATGCATGAATGTAGATAAAGAACAAAAAGTGAAGTCTCTTAAAATACCTAATATTAGTGTCAAGCAGCATTGGTGCTGGCAGATATGTGCTTTAAAAAACAAACTAGACCTACTATCATCATCAGTATATTTATCATGCAAAGCTGCTATGCTTTGTGTTATGAAAGAGAAAATAAATAGTCTTTTTGTTCTACTTGCAGCCATAGTTGTAAGGTAATGATTAACTCTTTAATTTGCATTTTCTTTCAAGGTTGTGATGAGTATATCAGTGTCAAACAAAGAAATCCTCATTAAAAGTAAATGAGTGAATATAAATCATATATCTTATTTTTAGCTGTTGTCTTTTATAGTCCTAATTTACAATTACTACCATTATTCATGACACTCAAAACTAGGAGAAACTAATTTTTAAGCTTTCATTTCTACTTGTTTGAATTTTATATTAGTTCCTTACACTACAAATAGAATAGCTGGAGTTCTAAAAAATATATTTTTTTATAAATTAGCACAATAATTTGAGGAAAAACTTAAAATCTTCATAGGATATGTCATTGTTTTCAACTTGAACTTTTTATTCCTTTAAAATTTGATATTTTGATTTTCAATGTAAGAAGTTAAAGTTCCTTATATTTGAGTGAAATTTCATGATAATAACAGAATTTTTAAAAATATAAAATTAGTCCAAATTTGGGTGCCATGGTTAACACATTATCTCAGCTCCTAGATGCTGATACAGCAGAGCACTCTCAGGCTACAAAATGTATCCTATGTAGTTGCACCTGAGCAATAGAGTGAGATTCTGTCTCAAAGGAATGAAGGAACAGGTATCATAGCTGATTTTTGTTTGTTTACATTTTAAACTATACCCCTCTTTTAAAAATATTTGTGGGAAAGATTTCATAAGTTATATGTATTTCCCCTAGGAACATAATAAAGTCTTTAGGTTGCTAAAAAGCTTTACAGAGAGAATTCTTCTGTTGCTCTAATATCTCTGGTAGGTTGCTGTAAACATGTTTATATATTATGTATTGGTACTTGAGTTTCATGTATTTTCTATTTTGAGAATCAAGCTAAATACACAAGAAGGAAAAACCAAGAAAAGTCTTGAGAAAAAAAATAATGTTTAAGAATGGAGTTCCTCTCCCCCCTCCCCAAATAAAGGAATCTGATGCTATTCATGAAGTCTTTATTTCCTGTATTTTTAATGTTCAGTTCTTACTGCAGTACTGGTATGGTTTTAACTACTTAAGGGTTTTTTATGATAATTTTTTTCTTTACCACTTTTATAAAAGTTTAGTTTATTATAAATGATATTTTACTTAAATGTGAAGAAATAATAAATTTGCTTTATCAAGTAATTTATTAGCATTTTATGAATATTAGCTTTAATGCATACGAAAACTCAATGATCAGAAATTTTGTGTATAAATAATATTTGCTGACATTTAGAGAAAATTTTAACAGGTGAGAATTTCAAAAATAATTAATCTAAATAGCTGCATGTATTAAATTTATAAAAATAAAGTCTTAAAAATTTCAAATTTGTACTAAAAGCCTTGTAATAAATCATATTTTAGTATAAGCATATATATTTGTGAGCATATGTATGCATGTATGTGTAGATACCTATATTATTAAAACATATTGTATACAATAAATTACTGTAGATTGATTAAAAACGAAAATATAACAAATTACATGTACACAAAACACTGTTTTTAGTTAGAATTATACTTTAAAAGTCACATTATTTAAGTATTTTTTTAATGTCACTGAAATCACCATAATTAGATACTAAAAATGCCATGGAAAACTCATTTTTATATGAAATAAACCCCTACAAGGGCTTATTTTCTCCAATCTGTTTTGGATATTCTAGCTGCCAAAACTTTATTTCAATAACCAATTGGATATAACTGAGAATGCCCTTGGCTTTTCATTCTAGCCAATGAGTTAATTTGGTTGGTTATGAAGCCACACAGATCTGCTTATTCATAATCTTTTGTATTTAGGTCTTTGATTTATAATTTGAATTAGAATATGAATGAGAAACTCCCACATTCCAAGTCAGTGCCTTGGCACTGTAGGAAGACCTCAGTCAAGTACTGGGATGTGTAATTTCAAAGTAGTTATCAGAATGCCAAGAGTTTGATCCAATAAACAACAGAGAGACAAGTAACTTTTTATATGTACAACAAGGCTGATAATGAAAGCCAATTTACAAGACTGGACCATTAAAAAATCCTCAGCAGATTAACATATTCCGTAGTTCTTACAACTACCAATTGTCAGCATTCAGAAGCATCCATGCCTTTTTAAGGTGTATTTTGTTCACTATGTGAGCTTTAAAAACTGTTCACATCCATGGAGCTTTTCACTTTCTTTAATCTGCTCTTCCACATAATTATTTAACATTTCTTTGGCTGTATCTGCATTCCCCTGACATGTCTTAAACCAGTTTTGCCACATTTAGGCATGCGATTCTCCATTTACTTGGTTATTTTTAGTATCCAGCCTTTACATTCCTCAAAAAGAATTGTGAGAGTTTATTAGGAGATAATTCAAATACAGCGAATATTTTCATTATATAATATTATACACTAATACAGACATTTTATAATCAATACTATGATTTGGATAATGTTAAGCAGGTCCTCGCCTATTGGTGGACTAGGGGAGGGACATACGGGAAGAAGAGAAGGATGGGTGGGACTGGAGGAGACCAGGGAGAGGGCTACAGCTGGGATACAAAGTGAATAAACTGTAATAAATAATAAGTAAATAAAAAGAAAAAAAGTTTAAAACATGATAACATGGAACGTCAGGATTTAGGTGAAAATTATCAAAATAAATATGTTAGTAGAAAATAAAATTTTTGTGTGTAAAAAAAATGGGGTACAGAGCTAGAGAATTCTCAACAGAGGAATATTGAATTGTGTAGAAACACTTAAAGAAATGCTCAGTCTTCTTAGTCATCAGGGAAATGCAAATCCAAAAGACTATGAGATTTCATCTTACACACATTACAATGGCTAAGGTAAAAAATTCAAGTGACAACACATGCTGGAGAGGATGTGGAGCAAGCAGAACTCTCCTCCATTTTTGGTTGGAGTGCAAACTTGTAAAACCTTTGAAAATCTTTCTGGCACTTTTTCAGAAAACTGGGAATAGTGCTACCTCAAGATCCAGCTATAGCACTCCTGAGCAGATATCCAAAGGATACTCAACCATACAACTAGGACATTTGCTCAAGAATGTTCACAGGAGCTTTATTCATAATAGCCAGAACTTGGAAATAACCTAGATGTCCCTGTAAATTTGATTTATAATGAGAAATCAGGACTTACTGATTGATTGATTTTCATCTTACAGGTCCTTTGCAAATATATTATGGCTTCCTGTTTTCTGTTTTTATCGGATTCCTAAGTGTGAGAATTGGGAATTCATGTATGTGTCTGCCTTTATATTTTTTGTACTTCAGCTCTTTTTGTTTTCTAGCTCCTATCTCCTATTCTGAATTGTTCTTAATTTTATCTTATCTTATTTTACATTATTATTATTATTACTATTATTATTACACCTTAGAAGTGATTGTTTTTCTGTAAGACAGAAAGGGGACAGGGGAAAGAAGGAGAGGGGAGGGAAGAGGAGAGAAGGGGGAAGGCAATATGCAACTAAAAAGTACAGGGAAAGATGAAACCATAATCAAAATATGCTGTATGTAAAAATATATTTTAATATTTAATTTTATTTTTTCATGATTTATTCATTATATATACAAATTGAAGCCCCCTCCCTTAACTGATTCCAGTCCAAACCTTCTTCCTTCTTTCCCCATATCTTCTTCCTCTAGTCCACTGAACAGGGGAGTTCTTCACCATTGCCATCTGCCCATAGCTTACTAAGTCTGCTTTGATCTCCTGTTGGGTAGAGTCTTTCAAAGTACCCTCTATAGTAGGCTCCCATCCTGTTTCCTTTCTTCCACTGCTTCTGGTGCCTATCCTGTTTGTCATTCTGAATGAGATTTAAGCATCTTCCCTAGGGTTCTCCTTGTTGATTAGCTTCTTTAGGTCTGTAGATTTTAGTATGGCAATCCTATATTATACATCTAATATGTGCTTATTATATACCATATATACCACGGTATATGAGTGTATAACATGTGTGTCTTTCTGTTTCTGGGTTATCTCACTCAGAATGATACTTTTGAGTTCCATCCATTTGCCTGCAAATTTCATGATTTCCTTGTTTTTTTATTGCTGAGTAGTATTGCATTGTGTAAATGTGCCACAATTTCTGCATCCATTCCTCCATTGAGGGACACCTAGGTTGTTTCCAGATTATGGCTATTATAAACAAGGCTGATATGAGTATAGCTGAGCAAATGTCCTTATTGAATGGTGGGCCATCTTTTGGGTATATGCCCAGGCGTGGTCTAGCTGGTTCTTGGTAGTGCTATTCAAATTTTCTGAGAATGCGCAAATTGATTTCCAAAGCGGTTGTACAAGTTTGCACTCCCACCAGCAATATAAGAGGATTTCCTTTTCTCAACATCCTCTCCAGTATGTGTTGTCACTTGAGTCTTTGATCTTAGCCATTTTGATTTGTGTAAGGTGGAATCTCAGAGTTGTTTTGATTTGCATTTCCCTGATGACTAAAGATTTTGAACATTTCTTTAAGTATTTCTCTGCCACTTGTTATTCCACTGTTGAGAATTTTCTGCTTAGCTCTGTACTTCATTTTTAATTGGATTATTTGGTTTGTTGGTGTTTAATTTCTTGAGTTTTAAGTAGCTCTTATTTCATTTCTGGTGCCAATTCATGTCAGGTCTTTTAAGCCCCTTAATACAAAGCTCCAGGGAACCATCATTGCTACAATTGTACACAAACTGAAATCCTAAGCATTGCTTGGCCAAATTATCATAGATTATGGCCAACAGGTTCACATTTTATCTGGACATTAATACGACTAACTGTGTATCTGACAATTATTGATTCAGCATGAATTGATTGTGCTGATACCAAGCAACACTTAATTCTGTCTCATAAAAAAAGCAATCCTTAAATTTTACCTTTGTTCTTCAGACTTGTCCCAATTGTCCCAAATATTTGCAAGCATTAACGTCTGACTGGGTCATTAATAAGAAAAGAAAATGAAAATAACATAGGGGCAGCTTATAGATATTTAAAGAGGATTGGAAAATGAAACTCAAGGCTTTATTATCAGAAACATTTCAAAGCACTACGAGGCATTTATTTTTGTGGAATATGTTCCCTTTCTCCCCTAGGAAGAATAGATGCCACAGTGTATCCTAACTTCCGCTGATACTTCAGACACTGATTTTTTTCTATGCTCTTCTCCTGTAGGTTCAGACAGAATCAAATGAAAGAAACAAGGAGAGAATGCAAAAGGGGAAGGAAGAAGAGGAGAAAAAAGTCACGTTGGATAAGGAAAGAAAAGAAAAGAAATTAAGAGAGAAGGACAAGAAGATATGTTGTGATTGATATGGAGCTACTCTGTATTCAAGTGGTAAGTGCTTGTCTCCCAAGATATTTACTGTTCTATGAGCTAATGCTCACATACACCAGATGATGCTGTGTAACCTTGCCTGATAAATTATCCATGATTAGCAAATAAAATTGCCTATATTGGGGCTTGGCAGAAGAGAGGAAGGCAGAGCTAAGGTTCTTGGACTTGCAGGGCAGAGGGTTTACTGGAAAGAGAGGTGTAAGAGAGCAGGAAGGAAGAAGAAAAGTTAGTGTGAACAAAAAACATGTGGCGAGCTAGAGTTTGTTGTGAAGATTGGCATGATAGAGAGAAAGACCACAAATGAACCATGTGTAAGCATTTATGGGAATTTTGAATAGGGTCTGTGCCTGGAAGATAATGAGGTATCTTAGGGTGTTAAGATCTGCCCAACCCCAGTGTTTAAACTATAGTAAAAACCTAACCAGTGTCTGTGTCTTTTATTCCTATGATAGCAGATTAAATAATAATCTCTACATTTAATAATTATATAAGTCAATATTAAGTATTAACAATTTTATTACACAGAGGTACACAGCGAGTCAGAAAGAGAATTCCTATTCTCTGTTCCCTGTCACAAAGGCTAGCAATACAGTTCAGTTTTAGAGAACTTACCTGTCCTGCACCTATATTTCAGACTTGTATTTGACTATTTTAGTTATTTTTACAAGATCTCAAAATAGTTCTAAGTGATATTTTACTAGTTCAAAAATATTGAACATTTTACAAACACACCTACACACTACACCACACATTTTCAGACTCACACTCACAGACACACACACAACACATACAAACCAGCAATTTGTATATTGATTGGGCTATACCTCTCTGAAACTACCCAGGTTTCAATGCTTTAACTCATTTCTATTAAATGACAGTGGAGCCCCACAGACCCTCTAAATATCAATGACCATTTCCATTTCCCTTGGTTATTCCCCAGAACTTAATGGTAAGATTATTGCTGAAGACTCACAATACTTGAATCTCAGGACATGAATAAGTCAAGATGACACATTCTTAGAAGCTTCATTTCTCCTGGATAATTTTCATAGTGCTGGCAAGTATTATGAGAGAAATAATAATTATAAAACAGTTTCACATAGCTGTGAAACTCATGAGCAGCAATAAATAACCACTTGCCTGAAAAGATATACCAACTGAGGTGTTAGAAGCACAAATGATACAAGAGTAACCAACAACTTTCTGATTAAATTTAAGGTCCATCTACAAAATGGAACTAATGTCTGCTACCTTTAGTTAGATTAAGAATTTGTAGCTGGGTAGGTCATAGACTCTAAAGAAGAAAATACTGTGTACAATCTGCTAAAAGGATACCATAGTAAATTTCTCCCTAAGAATCTATCACAAAGTCATAGATTATGTGCTTCTAAACCATCAGAAAAGAAGTTTCTTTCAGAGTAGAAGGCGATTGATACAGAGAACTACAACTGGAAAATGAGTAGAGATTAAAGGGGTTTTGGGTGCTCAGCACTAAGACCTGTGAATCAAACCCAGACCTCAGAATCATCAAAGAAGATAAGAAAATAAGGTCATAAAAAGGGAGGTGGTAAATGGCTACAGATGAACTGTACTCTACGCATAGAGTAGGACCACAGAACAAACATTCAGAGCAACTGTGACTACATGTACAGGACATCCACAGGATCAAGGCAGACAAAACCCAGTTTGGTTGTGATATGACCTTAAGAAGGCTCAGTAATATCTAAGTAGATACTGACAATTTCTGGCTTCTGGGAAATGAATAGTTTATTTCAGCAATGTGTACACCAAGAGCCCATTCATGTTCTAATAGACAACTCTATACTCATGTTTAAATAGGCAATATTAAATGGAATCAATGGTTTTACAAAAAGATCACACGAACTTGGGATGAAAAGTCAAGGATTAGGAGAGAATAGAGGAGGGACTGGGAATGGGCAATATAGGATGGATTTAATAATGTTTTAATAAAAATTATATATATATTAAAACAAAAAGTTTTTTTAAGTTCATAATAGTTGATAAGTATTAAAATGTACTGAATATACAAAATAAAGTTTTTTGAAACAGTTTATTTTCTTTTTATGTTAGCTTTCATCTCTTGATTTGATAGAGAGTACTATTCATTGCAATCCTAGTACACACTCAATAATTAAAAACAGCTATTAATGTTATTTGTCAAGTGTGGTTCTACTGGAAAAGCTGAACCAAAATATTGTTTCTTTAGGTGAAGAAAGTGTGTGTGTGTGTGTGGCATTAATAAGCTATTTTGGAATTTTTCAATTTCTTCAAGATTTTTAAATTTTACATATATTACATGAACATCCACATGTATGTCTTAATTCACAATGAACACGATTACAGTATATGCTGTCTCATATGCTTGTGCAAAAAGACATACAATGATATATGTATAAATATTTGTGTATGCAAACAAACCTATATGCAAAGTGATCTACAGATCAACACTCACATGGCATGATGCTATAATTATGTTCACAGTTCTTTCAGAATGATTCAATAACAAAGTAAGAATTGTGAATAAGCTTTTTTTTAAATTAATTTATATTTTTTATTAATTACATTTGATTGACTTCATATCCTAGCTGTAACCTCCTTTCTCATCTCCACCCAATCCATCCTCTCTCCCTTATCTCCTCCCACGCCCCTCCCTAAGTCCACTGAAAGAGGTGATAGTCCTCCTCTACTATTTAACCCTAGCCTATCAGGTCTCCATAGTACTGGCTACACTGTCTTCTTCTATGGCATAGTAAAGCTGCTCCCTGCTCAGGGGGAGGTAATCAAGAGCCAGCCACTGAGTTCAGGTCAAAGACAGACCCTGTTCCCCTAGGACACTTAGCTTCCATGGGCTACATCATTGCAGGGGTTGTACGTTATCTCCGTGCATCGTACTTTGTTGGAGTATCAGTCTCAGAAAAGACCCCTGTGGCCAGAGTTTTTTGGTTCTTTTGATTTTCTTGTGGAGCTCCTGTCCCCTCCAGTTCTTTCTTTCTTAATTAAATTTTTATTTTTTATATTAATTACAGTTTACTTACTTTGTATCCTAGCTGTAGCCCCTTTCCTCATTCCCTCCCAAACTCACCTTTACTCCCTCATCTCCTCTCTGCCCCTATCTAAGTCCACTGATAGCGGAGGTCCTCCTCCCCTTCCATCTGACCTTGGCTTTTCAGGTCTCTTCAGGACTGGCTGCAATTTCCTCCTCTGTGGCTTAGCAAGGCTGCTCCTTCCTCAGGATGGGGGGAGGGTAAAAGAGCCAACCATTGAGTTCATGTCAGAAACAGTCCCTGTTTCCCTTACTAGGGCACCCACTTCGATACTGAACTGCCAAGGGATACATCCAAGCAGGGGTTCTAGGTTATATCCATGAATGGTCCTTGGTTGGAGAAACATTCTCAGAAAAGACCCCTGTGCCCAGATATATTTGGTCCTTGTGGAACTTCTGTCCTCTCCACGTCATACTAACTCCCCCTTCTTTCATATGATTCCCTGCACTCTGCCCAAAGGTTGGTTATGAGTCTCAGTGTATCAATGCAAATGCTGAAACCCTCCAGTTCTTTCTATCTCCCACTACTTTCATAAGATTCCCTGCATTCTGCCCAAAGCTTGGCTATGAGTTTCAGTGTCTGCTTTGATACCTTGCTAGGTAGAGTCTTTCAGAGGCTCTCTGTGGTTGGCTTCTGTCCTGTTTCCTGTTTTCTCGATCTCTGATGGATGTCCTTCCAGTTTATCTTTCTGAGTGAGGACTGATCATCTTACGCAGGGTCCTCCTTCTTGCTTAGCTTTTTTTTTTTCTTTTAATTTTTCTATTTACCAATTAAGATGTATTTACTTTGTATCTCCCCTGTAGCTTCCTCCTTCTTCCCCTCCCAATCGTCCCCTCCCTCCCGCTTCTCCAACCACGCCACTCACTCAGTCCACTATTAGGAACCCACTTAGACACTAAAATACCATGTGCTACATCTGTGCAGGGGTTCTAGGTTATCTCCATGAATGGTCCCTGGTTGAAGTATCAGTCTCAGAAATGAACCCTGTGCCCAGGTTTTTGGTTCTCTCCTTGTTGAGTTCCTGTCTTCTCCAGGTCTTACTATATCCCAGTTCTTTCATAAGATTCCCTGCACTCTGCCCAAAGGTTGGCCATAAGTCTCAACATCTGCTTTGATACCCTGCGGGGCAGAACCTCCAGAGGCCCTCTGTGGCAGGCCCCTGTCCTCTTCCCTGTTTTCTCCTTCTTATGATGTCCATCCCCTTTGCCTTTCTGAATGGGGATTGAACATCTTAGCCAGAGTCTTCCTTCTTGACTAGTTTCTTTAGGTGTGCAGATTTTATTATGTTTATCTTATATGTCTAATATCCACTTATGAGTGAGTATATACCATGTGTGTCTTTCTGCTTCTCGGACACATCACTCAGGATGATCTTTTCCAGTTCACACCATTTACCTGCAAATTTCATGATTTCCTTGTTTCTTGTTTTTTGTTTTTTTGTTTGTTTTTTTTATTGCTGAGTAATATTCCATTGTGTAGATGTACCACAATTTCTGTATCCATTCCTCTGTAGTTGAAGGGCATCTTGGTTCTTTCCAGGTTCTGGCTATTACAAATAAAGCTGCTACAAACATGGGTGAGCAAATGTCCTTGTTGTATATTTGAGCATCTTTTGGGTATATGACTAGGAGTGGTATAGGTGGATGAGACACACTCAACCTGTTAGGAGAAAAAGTGGGGAAGAGCCTTGAACTCATTAGCACAGGAGACAACTTCCTGAACAGAACACCAACAGCACAGGCTTTAAGAGCAACAATCAATAAATTGGACCTCAGGAAACTGAAAAGCTTCTGTGAAGCAAAGGACACTGTGGTCAGAACAAAACAACTGCCTACAGACTGGGAAAGAATCTTCACCCACCCTATATCTTACAGAGGGCTAATATCTAGAATATATAAAAAAAATCAAGAAGGTAAATAGCAACAAATCAAGTACTCCAATTGAAAATTGGGGTACCCAGTTAAATAGAGAATTCTCAATAGAGGAATATCGAACTGCTGAAAAACACTTACAGAAATGCTCAATATCCTTAGTCATCAGGGAAAAACAAATCAAACTGACCCTGAGATTTCACCTTATACCATCAGAATGGCTAAGATTAAAAACTCAAGTGACAATACATGCTCAAGAGGACTTGGAGAAAGGGGAATCCTCCTCCACTGCTCTCTATTGCTGGTGGGAATGTAAACTTGTACAACCACTATGGAAATCAATCTGGCACTCTCTCAGACATTTAGGAATAGCACTTCCTCAAGATCCAGCTATACCACTCCTTTCTTAGCTTCTTTAGATTAACAGACTTTAGAATGTTTATCCCATCTTTATGTCTAATATCCATTTATAAATGAGTTTATAGCATGTGTGTGTTTCTGCTTCTGGGATACCTTATTCAGGATGATCTTTTCTAGATCCTACCATCTGCCTGAAAATTTCATGATTTCCTTGTTTTCAATTGCTGAGTAGTATTCCACTGTGCAAATGTATCACAATTTCTGTATCCATTCTTCAATTTAGGGACATCTGGGTTATTTCAAGGTTCTGGCTATTACAAATAAAGCTGCTATGAAAATGGTTGAGCAAATGTCCTTGTTGTGTACTTGAGCATGTATTGGATATATGCATAAGAGTGTTATAGTTGGATCTTGAGGAAGCACTATTCCTAAATGTCTGAGAAAGCGCCAGATTGATTTCCAAAGGGTAACATTCCCACCAGCAATGGAGGAGGGTTCCCCTTTCTCCACATCTTCTCCTGCATGTAATGTTACTTGATTTTTTGATCTTAGGCATTCTGTTGTAAGGTGTAAGGTGAAATTGCAGGTTTGTTTTGATTTACATTTCCCTAAGAGTGGAATATTTGGATCTTGAGGTAGCACTGATCTGTTAACATCCATATGTGGGAATTATGAATGAATGCTTTAGTACTATTGAATTTTTAATTTCCCAACTTACTTTTATGTTGAAATCTTCATATTAGATTTAAATATAATGATAGTATATATTGCTACACTGTAATTTAATAAGACATACTAATGTAAAATGTAATTAACTTAATGTAAATATTGCTAGTTATTTTCATACTTGCTGCTTTATTTTAGTAGAAATTCCATTGTTCATACAGATTACTTTCTCTTGGCAGTAAATGATTAAATAAAATTTTATATTGGTATATTTTCTTTTGCTATTTTTATAAAAAACATTTAATAATAAGTAAATAATTTTATATTTAAATGTTTTAATTTGTTGGTATGTTATAGAAAACCAGATGCCTACTTAAAAATGACACAATCTTTGCTTTAGAAAGAAAACAAGTACATTATTGTTATTTATGTACACAAATACTTTCCTAGTTCTTTATTACATTCTTACATGTGGTATGGTTTATGATTAAAAAGCAGCAAGTAGAAGAAAATATTGAAATTCATTAAAATCTTATTAAAGGAGGATGAAAGGTGATTCAAGTGTCAAGACCACTGACTGCTCTTCTAAAAGACCTATGCTGCTGACAACAATCATGACTTCAGTTCATCCAGGGACCCTACATCCTCTATGACATCCCTAGACACTACAGATGCAAAGTGAACAAATAGTCATGGAGCCAAACACCCATACACATAAATATTAAATGAATAAATACTTTAAAATGCTATTTAAACAAATTTATGTTATCCATTAAGAGAAAATAATACACTTGTAGTGATTCTTTTTATTTAATTTTATTTCTTTTAATTTATTCACTTTACATCCTGATTGTAGGTCGTTCCTTGTCTCATCCAGACCCACATTTCCTCTTTTTTGCCCCAGACCCCTCCTCTAGTTCTCAGAAATGAAGAGACCACTTCCCACACTGATTGACCCCAGGCTATCATGTCCCATCATGACTGGCCGCATCCTCTACCTCTGAATACTGGAGAGGCCACCCCACAAGGGGGATATGATCAAAGAGTAGGCAGCAGAAACAGTGTCACAGACCGTCCTACTAGTGAGCTCACATTGGGACTGAGCTGCCTATTGGTTAATCTGAGCAGGAGGTCTAGATCCTATCCATACATGGTCCTTGACTGATGCATCAGTCTATGCAGGTCCTGGTGGGTCTTCTTTGATTTCTTTCTTCAGAGACTTGAAGTTTTTCTCAAACAGGTCTTTCACTTGATTGGTTAGAGGCACACCAAGGTACTTTATGTTATTAGTGGCTATTGTGAAGGGTGTTGTTTCCCTAATTTCTTTCTCAGCCTTTTTGTCTTTGGTATATAGGAGGGCTTCTGATTTTTTAAAGTTGATTTTGTATCCAGCCACTTTGCTGAAGGTGTTTATCAGCTG